>JAZHEH010000799.1:0-186540 GCA_036589455.1 Ateles fusciceps | reverse complement strand
TAGATATGTATAATTATTATGTGTCAATTAAAAACAAAATAAAACTTTAAAAACTGGAGGAAGGCAGCAAATCACACTGCCATGTGTGTACCTATGCAGCAATCTTGCATGTTCTTCACATGTACCCAAACCTAAAATGCAATAAAAACAAGAAATAAAATAAAATAAAACTTGTATGAAGAGGGGAGGAGAGTAGAAGAGACATAAACACAGAAAGAAAGAGACAGATAATTCTAAGACAAAAATGTTACAACCGATGTACTTGGAAAATCTGAAGTTGTGTTTTGGTTAAAGCTCCAGCCTCGGGTAAATTTTTACCACTTTTATTTATTTTCAGATATTTGTAGTAGGTCTTAAATTTTCACCTGGGTTGAGTGAAGTATAAAAGCCTTACACTAATTGTGCATGCAAATATTAAAGAAAGAAAGCTTTTTGATCCATTAATAATTGCTAATCTCTTTTTTGCTCTCAAAATTCTTTTGGGAAGCAAGTTAGATTTTTTTAGACTCATAATTTCATCTGAGTTATACTTTACATATCATAAATATTACCATTTTAAAGTGTACAAGTGAGTAGTTTTTAGTATATTCAGAATTCTTACACTATCACCAGTATCTATTTTCAGAAGATTTTCCATACCTCAAAACGAAACCTATATCTATTGTCATTTCCTATTTCGTCTTCCCCCAGCCCTTGGAAACCTCTAGCTTACTTTCTGTCTGGATGAATTGTTGTTTGAGATATATATGTATTTCATATAACTGTGGATTATACAATATGTGTTTTTTCATGACTCACAGATTCCATTTAGCATAATGTTTTCAAGGTTCATTCATGTTGTACCACTTATCATACCTCATCCCTTTATGGTGGAATAAAAGGTATATTAAAATACACATTTTGCATGAATAGACCACATTTTGTTTATCCATTCATCAGATGATAGATATGTGAGTAAGTTCTTTTTGCTTTTTGGCTATTAAAATTAATAACACTGCTATGAACATTTGTGTAGGAGTTTTGTGGGGGATGTGTGTTTTTATTTCTCTTGGACATATACCAAAGTGGAATTGCTGGGTCATATGGTAATTTATCTCTCAAGTTTTTTGAGGAAGTCCCAGCACTGTTTTCCAAAGTAGTTGCGCTGCTTCACAATCCTACTTAACAATAAATGAAGGATTCCAATATCCCTGCATCTTGACAAACACATGCTATTGTCTGTCTTTTTTATTTTAGCCACCTTAGCATCAGCTTGAAGTGGTATCTCACTGGAGTTTTGATTTCCCTAATGTTGACCTAATCTTTTCAGTAATCTGTAGTGATTTGTGTGTCTTCTTGGCAAAATGTCTATTGACATCAAAGCCTTTGCTTATTTTATTAATTGGGTTATTTGTTCCTGAACTGTTTCATTCAAAGACCTCTTTATATTTCTGAATACTAGTCTTTTAAACAGATATATGATTTATGAATCTTCTCCAATTCTTTGTGGATTTTCTTTTCATCTTTTTGATGGTGTTCTTTGAAGTGTGAAAGTTTTAAATTTTGACAAAGCCCAATTCATCTATTTTTCTTTTTCACTTATGCTTTAGTTGTCGTATCTAAGAAAACATGTCCTAACCCAAGGTAATGAAGATTTACCCCTGTTTTCATCTAAGAGTTGTACAGTTTTAGCTATTACATTTAGGTCTATGATTTGAGTTAATTTTGTATATGGTGTGAGGTAGGGATTCAACTTCATTCTTTTGCATGTGGATATTAATTTGTCCCAGTGCCATTTGTAGAAAAGGCATTTTTTGTCCAATTGAATTCTCTCGGCACCCTTGTTTACAAATTAGGTTTTAAACAAAATACGCCAATATGAGAAAGTATAGTATTAAAATATAATAGAAAAACACATATAGAAATTACTGCTCAGATCGATGGCCAGATATCTTTTTAAAGGGTCCATTCACATGCTTTTGGTTTTGTCTATACAATTTTCCACATGTATGCACCACATTCTTGGAACTGCACAAAACAGTAACATGTTTCTAGTCTTTCTAATATTTGAGCCTGAGCCTGTCCTGTTCTGGCAGGATCTCAATTCTCTTCTCTGTAAAATGGGGTATACAATGATACCTTATACTGTTTTGTAAATATAGGAATTAAGTGATTAGGTGACATGCTTAGGAGACTGTTTGGTATTTCTCAGATGCTTCACAAATATTAGTTCCTTTCCCATACCCTGATCCCCTATCTTGGGGGCTTTACTCACACAGTATGTTACCATATCTTTCCCTGTAATCTCCTTACTCCTAGCATCTGCGAAGCTCTTTCAGGGTCACTTGTCTGGGTTTGTCATGTAGTGGTTCTTATGACCCAAGAGACCAAGATGTAGTCAAAGTAACAGCATGTACACACCTGTGTGACACCCCTCAGAAATGCTGGACTTATAGGATAATAATGGTGGACCCACTTTGCAGCCCTAAAAGTAAGTCCAAACCAAATCCTTTTCCAGGGTTTCACCCTAGTTTCCATAACTCTATGGTCCTATCCTGGCAATTTCCCCATCTGTCTTCATTAATCCCTTTATTCTGGAGCAGGTAGGGGGTTCAACTAGTCTCCCTGACATTCCTGACATGTGTCATTCTTCAATTTACCACTGTGTTCCTGCTCTCGGCATCTCCCCAGTTCTTTGTCCCAGGTGCCAAAACAAATTGTGCAGTCAGCTGGATAATGCTCTGAATCTGTCAAGGGACTTGCTTCAGCAGCTCAGGGTCCTGGTGGAGTATTAGCATGAGAAAGGGCTGCTGAGATCTAAGATGAGGTCTGAGGAGGGAATTAATGGCCAGCATGGGTAGTAATATTGCAAAGAACATCCTGAACATCCAGGATTTGCAAAATTCAATAGACATCAGTTGTGACTTCCATTTTAATATATGTATCTTTCAAAACGCTATTTTTTGCAGTCAACCACACCATCTCTTTTGTTAAGGTAATTCAAAAGGGCTGATATGCCTCTGTGTGTGTGCATGTGTGTGTATGTTAGTAAATGCTTTCTTCATCAACTGTGATTGTGTATGACTGTGTTTGGGAAGGAGGGAAGGTCTGATGAACATTTTTAATTTAGCTTTAATTAATGCATCAACCAGCAGTTTGCTCTAAAGCAGGATTTTTAGGTTATGTCACTGAAAAGCCTTCTCCTTTCATAAGTGCACCAGCTGCAATGCTCCAGTATGATTCTGCACAGCCTGTTCTCAGAAGAAAGGAAATTGCAAGCTTTGATGAAACTAGACATTTTTCTTTGTCTTTTTAATTTTTTTCTTAGCAAATAACATGTATGTTTTTACTCACCAATCAAGTTACCTATGCTGAGAACCACTGTCATGTGAAATAATTAATTAAATAAATAGGAATGTTGTGGAAAAAGATAATCATCATATTTAGGCTGGTTTGGATGAACATTTGAGTAGCAATGGAAATCCCAAAAGACAGCCATAGATTCTTTAAAAAAAAATGAAGCAGTCAGAAAAACCCTAAAATTATTCTAGCCCCTCCCAAAGTAAGAGAGCCTACAAATATGGATTTGTAATCTTTGTTACTTGCTCAGCCTAAATTGTGAGTCTTCATGGGTATGTGAGCAAGAAATCCTTTGCAAGGCTGAATGGCACATGCTGCACATTGAATGTTCTTGAGAAGTAGAACTTCTGAGTATATGTCTTTGGAATGATTACTTGATGCCTGTTGATTAAGGAATCAGTATTTTCTAAGCCTCTGGATGATGACAAAGTCATAGTGGACTTTCTAGTTAAGGACTTTACTAGAAGAAAGTACTAATCCATTGGAGTCATACATGAAGTCCCCTAACATGTGGCAGGCACATTCAGGATTGAATGAAGTTGACAATGCCCCTGCTCTCAATAGTGATAGGTAACATTTCATAGTGTTTATAATGTGCCAAATAGTTTTATAAATGCTTTACACATATTTAGTCACTTAATCCTCATCAAGACCGTATGGGGTAGGTGCTATTATAATCCCTACATTATAGGTGAGAAAATTGAGGCACAGAGAGATTAGATAACCTTATTCCAAGGTCATAGAGCTAGTGTTGGGCTGGTACTAAACCCAGTGTGGCTCCCAAGGTTGGGCTTCCAATTGCCAGACCACACCACTTCTCAGAGAGCTTTATCCTTGAGATGTGGGGAGAAAGATCATAAACACATAAACAGATGGGGGGGGGGGGGGAAAAAATAGTAAGATGACTAAAAATCCATGGAAGTACTCTGAAGAAAACAGACAAAGAAAGTGTTCTTCAAAAGAATAACCAGTATGTTTTGACCATGTGGTAATGACTTAAGCAAATCTCTTGGGGGTATATTTTGGAATAAAAGGAACTAGATCAGTTTGTTAGTGCTGCCATAGCAAAGTATTGCAAACATGTTTATTGCCTCAGAATTCTGGAGACTAGAAGTCTGAGATCAAGGTATTGCTAGAATTGGTGTCTCAAAGACACTGTTCCATGCCTCTCCCTAGCTTCTAATGGTTTGTTGGCAATCTTTGGCATTCCTTGGCATGTAGAAGCATCACTCCCATCTATGCCCTCTTCCTCACATGTTCTCCCTGTGTGTGTCTGTCTCTAAATTCCCCCATTTTACAAGGACACCAGTCATATTGGATTAGGGGCAACCCTTCTCTAGTATGACCTCAACTAATTACATCTGCAACAAATTTATTTCCAAATAAAGTCACATTCTGGGGGGTTAGGATTTCAAGATATGAATTTTTGAGGTACATAATTCAGTCTATAATAGGAACCCACAGAAAGCAGTACTGATGGTGCCTTAAAGATAGTTATTTTAAGAGTCTGGCTGTTGGTAGGATCTCTTAAGAGAAATAAGCTGAAAGGCAGAGTTATCTTTGAACAGAAAGGCCACAGCCGAGGGAAGGAATAAGCAAGTTACCTTTGTGTTAGAAATTGGCATGATGGATTTACCAGGGTCCTGCACTTGGGATGTTGTTTCAGTTGGCCTTTAAATGTGCAGCTTCAGTCGTGTTTCCTTCCTTAGTTCTCTTGGTAAGGAACAGTCAGCACTCATGAGAGTAGTGACCAGGGCTTAAGAGGTAGGCTGAGGGATGACTCACCCCCAGGGATCAAACACTTAGCTTGGTGCTCATGAGCCTCTGGCTCCATCAGCTTAGGCAAGTGGAATGGAAGAAAGCAGTCCAAACCTAGAAGTTTGTGGGTAAGGCTGTGGTTGGAACACTGAAATTTTCCACAAAAAACATTGTCTCACATGATCGTGAGACCACTGTGAGCTCTTTGTCTTAGTCCATTGGTGCTACTATAACAAAATAACTTAGACTGGGTAATTTGTAAACAACAGAAATTTATTCCTCACAGTTCTGGAGGCTGGGAAGTCTAAGATCAAGGAGCCAGCAGGATTGGTGTCTGGTGAGAGCTGCTCTCTGCTTTCAAGATGGTGCTTTGTTGCAGCATCCTCTGGAGGGGATGGATGCTGTGTCCTCACAAGACAGAAGGGACAGAAGGGGCAAACTTGCTTCCTCCAGCCCATTTATGAGAGCACTAATCCCGTCCATGAGGGTTGATCCCTCAAGGCCTAATCACCTCCTATAGACTCCACCTCCTAATACTGCTGCATTGGGGATTAAGTTTCAACATAAATTTTGGAGTGGACATAAACATTCAAATCATAACATCCCATTAGCACTGTTAGTTCACCTCCTAACCAAATAATGGCACCAAAGTAAACACGGTAAATCTGAGCCTGAGCAGTGAACTATGAGGAATAAGAGCTAAAGGCAGACTACGAGGTTTCTGTTATTTGGCTGGGTGTCACCCAGACATTAAAAATATTGGCCTTTTAATTAAAAATAATAAAAATATCTTTAACACGTTCTGTGCACCCCCTACCATCTCCTAGTCCCCTTTCCTTTTTCTTCAGCTTAGCAAAGCATGTGTTTCCACTGGTCTTGCCCTTCTTCTAAGATTATTCTTTAAATGGAAATTACCCGCTTCCCCAATTAAATTTTCCAATCCCTCAATAAAAAGCAACACTTCAGATGAGGATTTGGATCAATAAAGTTGGGCAAATCCACTTGAATGTAGTATTCTCAACCTTGGCTGTACATTTAAAAAATACTGACGGCTGGGTTTCACTTAAAAAGATTTTAATTTAATTGGTGTGAAGTGTGGCTTGGGCTTCACGATTTGTAAAGCTCCTCAAGTGATTGTAAGGAGCAGCCAGAGTTGCAATCATTGCTCTAATGTGAGAGCCTCAAATGAAGGTTATTGTATTAGTCTGTTTTCACGCTGTTGATAAAGACAAACCCGAGACTGGGCAATTTACAAAGAAAGAGGTTTAATTGGACTTACAGTTCCACGTGACTGGGGGAGCCCTCACAATCATGGCGGAAGGCAAGGGGGAGCGAGGTTTTATCTTACGTGAATAGCAGCAGGCAAAGAGATAATGAGGAAGACATAAAAGCAGAAACTCCTGATAAAAACCATCAGGGGTGAGACTTATTCACTACCACAAAAACTATGGGGGAAACCGCCCCCATGATTCAATTATCTGCCACTGGGTCCCTCCCACAACACGTAAGAATTATGGGAGTACAATTTAAGATGAGATTTGGGTGCGGACACAGAGCCAAACTGTATCAGTTATCATTAACTCTGAGGGATCTTAACAGGCTGCAAAGTTAAACTGTGTGACAAAGTGAACATCATATTGGTAGTCTTGAGATGAAAAGTAGCTTGGGGAGGGGTAGGCAAGGTACTTTTTGTCAGTGAGAATTCCACATGGGTGAATTGATGGGCCTTTGGGGCCACTTATCCTTGGAGCAGTGCTGTTAATATATCCCTACATTGCATGGCCTTCCTCCACCTCTGTTTCTGAACCCACTAATTCCCTAGATCAGCCTTTAGGAAATTCTGGAGCTTTGGAGTTTTGATGGATAGCGTGAGTATGTGTGGGTGTATGGAGGTGGGAGGCAGGTTGCAGTGGCAGACAAAGCCACAGATGTTTCTGTGGCTGGCTTGTTTGATAGTCAGATGTTTACATCAGGGGCTTCTTGTGTAGCCTAAGTAAGTAGTGGGGAATTATCAGCTTGTATACCTTGCGAGTAAACCAGGGTGGAACCTCCCATTTCAAATCAGAGTCTCTCAAATCACAGATGTCCGGCTGATGTAAAGAAAAATTGTATCCTCTACAAATGAAATTCAATTTGAATTGGAGCTGAGAGTCAACTAAGAACTGCTAGGATCCTAATAGCAGGTAGGAGCAGGAGGGATAGGGAGATTAGAATTTGCCACTGCCTTTAATTAGCATCTTCTTTAATGCTGTGAAGAAGGGTTACATGGGACATTAATTAAGTTTGCAGCTGATGCTAAACTGGGATACATTTCAAGGGCTAATGAGACCTAGAAGTAACACACAAGAGCTGAGGGAGGAAGAAAACAAGATTCCTTTGAAGCAAGCATCCTTTCCCAGCTGGAAGCATTGTACCCAGTAAATACAGGTCCTCACTAAGACGACAGTGCCAGAAAGGAACCAGGAACCATGGTATTTGACAAAGTCTGGAATAAAAGGCTGCTTCTAGGGATCTTTCATCTTGAATATGTTAGTTTTTGTAAAAAGAAATTTATTTTTCCCCTAAAAATTATCTTTTGGTGGACTACAATATAATAAGGTAGTGTTTCTCCAAGAATCATCCCTGGACCAGCAGCATCAGCATCACCTGGGGAATTGTTTGAAATGTATATTCTTGAGTCCACCCCAGACCTAGTGAATTAGAAACTGCATTTTAACTGTTTTAACAAGCCCAACAGGTGATCTCAAGTTGCAGAACCTCTGTAATAAGAACTCATGCCAGGCACTAAAGAAGTAGGTCTTTTCTGGGGGCAGCTGTACCCCCGCCCCGACTGAACATTTATATTAGAACAGTTTCAAAGAATTTCAGGCCCCTTGAAATAGTGCTTTAGTTATTCCAGCCCTGTCCATGGGGTCGTGGCCCAGAAAGCTGAAAACAGGAATAGATGCTGATGTGATCTATATTCGTTTAAACTCGTGTCTGGATCAGCCCTGAATGTGAGAGCTGGAAGGGGCCTGGAGATGACCTTGTTCCAGGCTCCCCACCTTCAGATGAGAATGCAGAGAGGCAAAGTGTTTTGCCTGTGGTCACCTGTGAGTGTAAAAGGATGCATCCTGGTACCAGTGTAGGAAAGTCTTATTAGGGCCGAGTTGCGACAGGAATCCTTGTCTTTTGACTCCTGGTCCAAGGCCTCGCTTCCCCATTAGACGGAACCCATCTTCCAGTTGATAAATGTAGGTGTTTCAGAAGTCTCAAGAGTGTCTTTATTCCATATTGTTTGTGGCACATCCGTGGGCTGATGGAGGGGGAGATGGGAACAGGGTGGTTTTGCCATGCTTATGTTCTGAGCTTTCCCTTGCTTTTATAACAAGACAGGCTCCCCTTCCTCAACAAAGAGAAATCATATACACTGAAGTACTTATTTCTACAACTTGTCATTACACATTTATTGATCACCCGCTAAATGTGCCTGGCACTGTGCTAAGTGGTTTGGGAGTTACATGGATGAATGAGGCTCAGATTGTACCATAAAAATGTTTATTATTAGGGTGACCATTTTGTTTTTCATCCAAACCAGGACACCTTTTGAAAGCCAAAGGGAGTGTTGATAGTATTTACCCTGGGACAATAGATTGTACTCAGCAAACCAGGATGCATGGTTATCCTTGCTTACAGATGAATAGGAAATGCTGAAAAACACATCATTCCTAGTTACATGAAGCAAGTGTCTGTACAAAGCATTTTTATGTAACAGACACACACTATGTTATGAAAACTTGAAGGAGGGAAGGGTCAGGACAGGCTTTTCAGAAGAGGGGGCATTTGAATTGGGCTTTTAAGTTTGGATAACATTTCAATTGCTTTGAGTAGGCGAGTGTGCATGTGGGTGTTTTCTGTGTAAATGGCAATGAAGTTAAAAATTCAGAGTTTGAGAGGAGAGTGGTGATTATCTGGTGTAGATGGAGGGTATGCAGGTCATCAGTGTGTGGGATGCAACAACAGAGGAAGGTGAAGAGTGGGGGGAGTGGCGGGTGAAGCCACTGGAATCTAAAATGCTGGATGATCATCAATTGGATATGAGCAATTTCCTCCAATACATGTAGCTCAATGACTGAGAATAAATAGCAGAGAATGCTAATTATAGGTTTTACTTCATGGGTTAGTTGAGGCTGACTCCCTTGTTGGCCTGTGTTTATGGCTGTAGATTGGAAGGAACTGGATGTACTTTACAGAACTTAGTTCTTTACAGCATACGTTTAAGAACTTCATTGATGTCTCCCCACTCTGCCAGCACTGAAAGATATCCTTGGAATGGAAGCGTCTGAAAAATGAGCTGAATGGAAGGCTAATTTGTCATCAGCTCCTCAAGGAAAAGGAAGTGCTATTATTTCTGTAGTGATTTTTTTTTTTGCTTAAGTTGTGTTGTCACCTTGGTTTGAAAAAGTGGCAGTAAGTTTCCCAGAAAGGATGCTTATTTTGATAGATGTATATTTTGATGAAGAGACAGGAAGCAAAAAATGAAATTTTAATATTTCTTCTCTTTATCTCATTGATTTCCATTCTCCTCTCCAACTGTTCCTGTCAATGCCGCCAAAGTTCTCTACATGGCTGTTTCCATTGCTGGTCTCAGTCTTAATCTTCCCTGACATACCAGCAGCATAGTAGATTACTTCACTTGGTTTCCAATACATCACACTCTCTTCACTTTCGTCCATCCTTAATGGTTGCTCCTCTCAGTGTTCTTTGATAGTGTTTACCCTTCTGTGAGAAGTCTCAACATTGGAATGGGCTAGTCCTTGGGCATCTTCTCTTACATATCTGTACTCACTCCATTGGTGATTTCATTTAGTCTGATGGGTTTAAAAACCATGTCATCTCCTGATCTCTTTCCTGAGTGCTAGATTCTATTATCAACCGTATATTAGCTATCTCCATTTAAATGAATAGAGATATCCCAATTTTAACATGCTCAAACATGAATCTGCTCTTTTCCGTAGATTCTTCATCTAATCCACCAGAAAATCCTAGAAAGCTTGCTTTACCCTTGGAATGTCTCTAAAATCTGATCATTTCTTTCTAACTCCATTGCTACCTCCCTGGACCAAGCTACCGTCATCACTCGCCCCTGGATTACTTTAATAGCCTCTTACCTAGACTCCTGCTTCCATATTGCCCTCTACACTGTATTCTCCACACAGCTGTGGTGATTTTTCAGAAGTGTGACAGATCATGTCATACTTCTGGTCAAAACCCTTCCGTGATTTTTCATCTTATGTTGAGTAAAAGCCAAAGACCTTATTTCATACTAATTCTTTTGAACTCACTCCACCCCAGCCTCACTGGCCTTCTTCCTATTCTTTCATTACCCAGGCATTCTCCTGCCTCAGGGCATTTGCATAGGCTGTGCCTATCTGGGATACTTTTCCTTCAGATAGATGTGCGGCTCACTCCATTCTCTCATTTGTTTCAAGCATTACTCAAAAGTCACTGCTGTGGGTTGAATTCTATGGAAATCAGACTCTGAGATGATGTTTGGCATGCAGGATATTATTCAGAAAGCTCTTGGTATCAACATGTGTGGAAGGGAAGAGAAGGAAGCAGGAATGGGCAGAAGGAGAAATCAAGCTGTGACTAATGCTTAATAATAGCCTTGCCCAATTCTACACTGACTGTAGCTAAAATGGCCTGTCAGAGTTGTCTCCCATTGGGCTGAAAAGTGCCACACCTTTATGTACCCTTCTATCAGGACGAACCCTGGGTGAGGTGGCCTTCTGCAGCTGTGGCAAGCCCTGAGGGGTAGTCAGCATTTGTACAAGCTGGGTGACAACTCCTTCCTTGAAGGAGAATCTGGACATGTGTCCATCATTGTCACCTTCTCAGTAAGTCTTATCTTGACCACTGTGTGTCTGCTTGCAAACTGCATCTTACTTCCTGCACCTCTAGATCTCTCTTACCTCATTCTATTTTTCTATAGTACTAATTGTGATTTAACAAACCACGTCATTTATTTACTCTGTTTTATGTTTATTGCATTTATAGTCTGTCTCTCTTGATGATCATGTAGGGTCCATGAGGGCAGATATATAGATATATATAATATATTTTCAGGTCAGTATCTTTTTATTATTGTACTTTAGGTTCTGGGGTACATGTGCAGATCCTGCAGGATTGTTGCATATGTACACACATGCCATGGTGATTTGCTGTCTCCATCCCCCTCGTCACCTATATCAGGCATTTCTCCCAGTGTTATCCCTCCCCATCCTCCCCACCCACACTGTCCCTCCCCTAGCTCCCCCACCCCTCAACAGACCCCAGTGTGTGACATTCCCCCTCCCTGTGGAGGGCAGATATTTCTATCATTTGTTCACTAGTATATGAGTGCCTAGAACTGTGCCTGGCACTAGTGGACGGTTGTTATCTGTGAATGAACGATGTTTGGTGAATTCTTAGCTAATAATCAATGCAGTATAAAACATGGTCAGAAGTCAGTGATGAAAATAGGAGATGAACTTTGTCTTTAGTTTCTGGTGTTCACTGCTATGCAAAAGAAGAGAGATACCAAGAGGTGTTTATTATTTCTAATAATTTTTTCTATTTTCTACAGCTATTCACAAGCCTCTGGTATTTGGTGACCTGCTTCTGACCTGTACTTGATTAACTCAGCTTGGGGGACCCCAAGGGAAAGAAATGAGTAATGACATGTAGAAGTCTGCTGACCCATACCAACTGTGCTTCTTCTAATATTTATGAAGACTGGCATTTCGTTTATATCAAGTTATTATGTACTATATATATATATATATATATATATATTTCATAGTATGCTAATGCTAACAGGCAGGGCACGTTAAGATCAATAGATATCTTAACAGTTGGCCCATTAACCCCTGATGGTCAACATAATTTGGTAATGTAGACAGCAGTTCAACAATAGCAGGGATTGCGTTAGAAAGGAAAGAGAAGCGTTAGCAGAGCAAAGATATAAATTCCTTTTGTTACCACTGACTGCACTTGCAGGTCATGTCAGGTCAGATTTTATTGCTCATGGCTAAAGGCCAGTGCAAGATTTACAGAGCAAGAAAGAGGCTCCAGGGGAGACCAGTGTGAATTTATAGGGTCAGCTGGAGAGAGGCATGAAAGTGGTTAGCATGTCAGAGGTAATTTTTATAAAGGGAGTCATCAGACCACTACATCACTGTCAGTTTTATTATGAACTTTTTAATTTTATTATGAAGTTTTTTAAACATTTAGAAATACGTGTTTAAATACTGTTGATGGGTTCATTGAAGAAAATCTGGAGATATAGAAAATCATATAAGAGGAAAATAAAAATCACCCATTGAGAACTCCTGTTAATATTCTACTGTATTTCCTTCTAGACTTTTTTCTACATACCCATTCACTTGCACTTTTGTACTTATACAAATATGTCTTTTCATTTTTTTCCCTAAAGCTGCAATCAAATTGCACATACTACTGCATGTCCTCCTTCACTTACTTTTAACATTGGCTCTTTAGCATATTCCCATATTATTAAATCTCTGTGAACATGATTTCTAATTCAAATAGCATAAGGGGTAGCATGTGCACACCTGTGTATTCCTTTTTACCAGTCCTCTATTTTACATTTATGCTGTTCTCAAATATTTGATATTAAATAATATTGCTATGACCATTCTTGCATATATGCCATTTTGCACATCTTTGAATATTTTTTAAGGATGATTCTAGAGGTGGAATTACTGGGTTAAAGGATGTAGCTACTTAAAAGGTTCTTTATACCCATTGTCATACAACCCCCTAAACGGCTGCTTCCATTTGTACTTCCGTTAAGAAGTGTGTCAAATTGTTTCAATACCATAGATAACACCGGAAATGCTCAGTATTTGTATCTTTGCCTGTCTGGAGACAGTTAAAAAATGACATTTTATTCTAATTTAAATTTCCACTTACAGAGTGGATATTTTTTTTCACATTTTGATGGGTCATTTGAATTTATTCTTCTGTAAAATGTCTGTTTTTGTCCTTTCCCCCATTTTCTTTGGGGAAATACATATTTTTCTTATAGATTCTTGTTTTTCCTAACTTAAATATATATGTATTTATTATAAAATATTCAGAAACTACAGGACAAACACAAAGAAAAAACCGTAGGGAATAAGGTAAAACTTCACTCTCTGAAGGCTTACTGCAAATCAACTGAGAAAAGACCATTTAATAGAAGAAAAGGCATACAAATTTATTAGCATGAACACAGGAGAATCACAGAGTGATTACTCCACCACACAATGGGGTACAGATGCTTATATATATATCCTTCTTAGAGGAAAGGGAAATGGGAAAGTATGGATGATTTCAGTGAGATAGTAAATGATTTTTAGGGGAATTCAATGGGCTTGAAAAACATACAGTGGCCCAGGTCAAAGTTTGTTTGGCCTGCAGAGCAACAATGATATGTGACAAAGTCTGTCCAGGTGCATTGGCAGACATCAGTCTTTCTTCCTGTGATATGAGCTTAGTTAATGAAAACTCCAGGAAGGGACCAGAATTAATTGTTTTTTTCCTTTGGTGAGTTTGTTGTTTAAGCACATAAGGAAACCAGAGAATAACTTCATCCTATGATTTGCGAAAGACAAAGGATTGAAAGACAGGAGGGGAAGGGACATCAGAGAGCCCTTGAGGCTTCTTTTGTTCAGCATATTAAAGCACCCCTGTTTTGGGGTATCAGTCTCTGAGACCCCCAAAGACCATCCACAATCCCATGACCCGGAGATAAATTTAATACTTTGATTTGTTTTCCTTTTAGATGTATATGCATTTTTATTCTGTATATAATTTTACAACTTTAGAATATAATATACATTTTGTTTTTATCTTTGTTTTCATACTTCCATCAAAGGTTATATATTTTTATCATTTTGCAATTTGATATTTTAACTCATCAATATGTCATCCATTCTTGTTAATACATATAAAATTCTTTACTATTCTGAACTAGTGTATAGTGTTCTAGACTGTGACTATTCCACAGTTCATTTAATCATTTCTTCATTGAAGGTCATTTAGATCATTTTTAGTTTTATTTATTTTTTGCTGTTATTTTAAAAATGTAATACGTAACATCTTTTTATATAAATCCTTTTTGGTCACCTTAACGTCTTTTTATATAAATCCTTTTTGGTTTCCTTGGGATGAATTCTTGGCTGTTGAATTGTTTGATTGAATACACGACCTTTAAAAAATCTGTTGTTAAGGGCTGATAACCAGAATCTACAAAGAACTGAAACAGATTTACAAGAAAAAAACAAACAAGCCCATTCAAAAGTGGGCGAAGGATATGAACAGACACTTTACAAAAGAAGACATACAAGAAGCCAACAAACATATGAAAAAATGCTCATCATCACTGGTCATTAGAGAAATGCAAATCAAAACTACATTGAGATACCATCTCACGCCAGTTAGAATGGCGATCATTAAAAAATCTGGAGACAACAGATGCTGGAGAGGATGTGGAGAAATAGGAACGCTTTTACACTGTTGGTGGGAGTGTAAATTAGTCAACCATTGTGGAAGACGGTGTGGCGATTCCTCAAGGACCTAGAAATAGAAATTCCATTTGATCCAGCAATCCCATTACTGGGTATATATCCCAAAAGACTATAAATCGTTCTACTATAAGGACACATGCACACGAATGTTCATTGCAGCACAGTTTACAATAGCAAAGACCTGGAACCAACCCAAATGCCCATCGATGATAGACTGGACAGGGAAAATGTGGCACATATACACCATGGAATATCATGCAGCCATCAAAAACGATGAGTTCGTGTCCTTTGTAGGGACATGGATGAACCTGGCAACCATCATTCTCAGCAAACTGACACAAGAACAGAAAATCAAACACCGCATGTTCTCACTCATAGGCGGGTGTTGAACAATGGGAACACATGGACACAGGGAGGGGAGTATCACACACTGGGGTCTGTTGGGGGAAAAAGGGGAGGGATAGTGGGGGGTGGGGAGTTGGGGAGGGATAGCATGGGGAGAAATGCCAGATATAGGTGATGGGGGAGGAAGGCAGCAAATCACACTGCCATGTGTGTACCTATGCAACAATCTTCCATGTTCTTCACATGTACCCCCAAACCTAAAATGCAATAAAAAAAAAAAAGAACATCTACCATTAAACAAAAAAAAAAAAAAAATCTGTTGTTTGCCATGACCATTAGCATTATATATGTCCATCAGTCTAGGCAGTTGCCAACACTGAATTGTATTTTAAAAAATCTTTGTCAATAATAAAACCATAAAACTTTTAGAGAAAAACATTGGCAAATATATTTATTACCTTGTGTTGTTCAAACAAGACTAATAAAGGACTGACCATAAAATAAATATTTTAAAGGTGATATGTATTAAAATTAAAGACTGATGTTCATCAGCAAAAGGGAAAAGGCAATCCAAAAGAGTAGGACACAATGCTCATAGTACACATATCTGACAATAGGCCCATATTCCGAATATATAAGGAAATCTGACTAATCAGTATGAAAAAGGCATACAACCTAAGAAGGAAATGGACAAAAGACTTGAACAGATGCTGTATAAATACGTATCCCTATGGCCAATAAACATAAGAAAAAGTGCTTATTTTCATTATATTCAAGGAAATGCAAATAAAATCCAAACGAACACAGCACTACAAACCCACTAGAATGGCTATAATACAAAATAATGGAAAGCACTAAGTGTTGAGGATGTAGAGCACTTGAAACTCTCATACATTGTTGGTGGGGGTGTAAGTTGGAACAAACATTTTGGTGAACTATCTGACAGTATCAACAACCCTGAAAAAGTACACACCTATGACCCAGCAATATTATTTCTAGGTATATATCCAACAGAAATGTGGTACTCTGAAGCACCAAAAGACATTGTGAAAGAAAATAAAAAGTCAGGGTCCCAAATCACTATGCCAAAAGGAAAAAAGTTAAGCTGAGACTAGTCATGCAAGAAACTGCCTTTCCTTTTGTTTCTAAGCAGATAGCTACAGAGCTACAGATAGAAGGTTAACTGTCTCCACAGGTTGGTTCACTTTATCTTAGGTAAAGTGCAGATTTACTGAATGCCAGAGAAATACATAATTGACTATTCCCCCTACCTGCTTCTTTTCTATTGCAACATGTGAATTCAGTAATGTGACCATACTGTCCCTCTTCTCCAGTCTGCTCTTCCCCTTTAAATATTGAAACCCTGAATATCATCTTTGGAGAGATACACAGACCTCCCCTCCCAAGCATGTTGTTAACCTTGGCAAAATAAGATTCTAAATTGATTGAGAACTGTCTCAGATATTTTTGGTTTACAAATTGGTGACCAACAGAAGGGATTCTGAGTGGATGTGGCCCTGACCTCTGATGAATGTTTAATCAGTGCTTGATACCAGTGAAGTGGTGTCATTGTCTGGAGTAAATACGCAAGGTTTGTTGTCTCATGCCAAGGGAATTGAGGATGTGGACACACACAGAAGTGAGTTTAGGAGAGGTGGTTTAATAGGCAAAAGAAGAGAAGGAACAGCTCTCTCTTGTGCGAGAGAGTGGCATGCGAATGGGACTTCCAGCTTATGGCAGAGTGTGCAGGGTTTTATAGACAGCCTTGAGGAAGTGGCGTCTCATTTACATAGGGCCTAAAGATTGGTTGGAGCAGGTGTGATATTTACATAGCGGGCAGGGAAGCTGGCTGCCCCACCCTAATCTCATTATGCAAATGGAGTCTTTGCCTGGCTAGCACCAAGTTGTCTGCTCCTGACTGCGCACGTGATTGAAAAGGAAAAGGGGAAGATGGAGCCACCATTTTGAACTTACCTATTCCCAGGTAGCCTTTTCCTATTGGCACAGCTGCGGGGCATTCCACCCGTACAAGCTCCCACCTTGCTTGTCTATGTCTGCAGCTTGGTTTTACAGGCTGTCTCTTTGCTAGAAAAGAATGATTTGGGGGCTGCTTTCATTAAAGGGAAAGCCTTATTGAGGACTTTCTTACCCTCACTATCTGCCTAAGTAATTTCTTCTTAACTCTTTACATCACCAGCTCGAGCTATTTTTATTGTTCAAACCAACAGGACAATTTGCTGAGGCCTGGGGGCACCCCTCTCCAGAGAAAACTTGATCTTCCAAAATTTGGTTGAGATCTAAGGCTTATTTTGCTGTGTAAGTCCCTTTCTGGAGTTTTGCTCACTTCCCAACAAGGAAGGTGAGTTTTCCTGCTTCCATGATTTAGAAGTGGCTCCATCTAGAGCTTCAGCTCACTTTCAGCTTGCTTCCAACATGGAAGGCAAGTTTGGGTTTTTCCACCTTCTGAGATGATAGCAGTTTTCTACCATGGCCCCATTCTTACGTAAGTAGCTAATTGGGGTTTTGTGTGGAAATTCTCCTTAATGACTAAAAGTTAAGATAAACAACCAGCTGATCTTAATTTCACCTTACCATTAGGATGCTAAGTAATCATATAAATTGTGTGATCATTTGTTTTGCTTAACTGGTTTTTCTTTAGTTTTTTTTCTTCTTTGTTTTTGTTGTTTTGTTTTCTTTTTCCCATTGAGTTTGAGCAAACTCTACATGAGTTGGTCAAAATTTGAAAAGTTCCAAATTATGGGGAACAAGGCCTCTGAATTGGCTAAATTCCTGCAGCTAAAAAGTGAAAGGGGAAAAAACCTGGCCATCAAAAGAAAAAAAGATTCTGATTACCTGAGAGGCTTTATTTACACAAAAGACCCCCTTTTGCTAGCCAAACCCAAACTGAAAGAGCAATGGCAGTCACCCTATGCTGTAGTTTAGTAGCTAGGATTCTGCCCTTTTTCACCATGACAGTCTGGGTTTGGTTCCTCAATCAAGTCCTTTCTGATTTGATATTTGTGTTACTTTTGAAATAGCAGGTTGTCCCAGCAGAAATATGGTAATAAGAGATTTTAAAGGATTTTCTTAAAGAGCTCAATGGAAATATATATATATATAGTATAATATATAATAAATATTATAATATATAAATATACATATATATGTGTATAGAGAGAATCTTTATGCTTTTTTTTTCTTTCCTAGGATCTTGTTTTTTGATGAAAAGTTTCTTTTTCTTCTCAGTTGACTGAATTCTGTTTCTCAATTTACTTCTGCCTGTCTTTCCTTCCCTTTTACCACCCTTTGCTGCATGAGGCATCTAAGACATTTCTAACAGCCTGGGATTGCTTAAAAGAAAACAGAACATGCCAGACTCGTTTTTGGGGAGAAACGTTTGTTTTTTCCTCATGGACCCCCAAGAGTGTAAACAGACAAGGTCCTCTCATATCTAAAACTGCTAGCTTTTTGCTGAGATAGAGACCCCAACCCAGGCAGCACTGAAGGAATTAAGAAAGGGAGTGCAAAATGGGACTCTCAAGGAGCTCATAGCCTTCCAAGCTGAGAGTCTCCAGCAGAGTCTGACCCATGTATTTATTCTCTCTGAACAGATGATTATTATTAACAAATAGGTGTTCTGTGTTTTCTCATAGAACAAAAATAAACCAGGCATGCAGCTGCTGCCTGCTTACCACTGATCAGAGACAAACTAGAAAGTATTCTCCACGAGGAAGCCACAGGGGCAGGGTCACATATCCCATGCCTAAAGAATTGTTTTAACTGGTGTATGACATACATATACTGTTCTGCTACTTTAGAATGCCCCAAGCAGTTTTCTGTTCTCAGCAAACAATGTTATCATACACGTTAGGACTTGTCCCACAGCTTTTTGTATTGTGTTACCTGATTTTTTTTTTTTTGACTAAAATAGTTATTACTGCAGCGGCCATTCTGTGTTTAAGATAAGAATGGGCACAGTTCAAAGGTAGAGAAATGTCTTTGTAACAAACTGCAGTATAAAAGCATTACATGGCCTAGTCCCATGATATCTCTTTTGGATTTACTGGTCAAGCAGTTTTATATTTATCTCTGCTAGAGATTATAAGGTGTCAAAATTTGGCACGAGGGTTATAAAGGTATAAATGCAGTCCAAAAGAGAATTATTTTTGTTTGTGTAATTTTTCATAAATAAGGCATTTAATATTAGTTTAATAAAAACGGCTAAATTCCAAATTATTAGCCAACAAAAATAACCATTTATTTAACTTAATATTCTTACCTCGTTGAACACTTGAAATTCACAGGCTATAAAACTGGTTAACAGGAAAGTAACTTCAAATGATGACTATCAATTTTCATAAGTAATCTAGGTAAACTATTAAAACATAATTAAGTAAATGTAATGAAATAAATGCTTATAAATAAATTTGTCATGTAATTTAGAATCTATGATTATATTAAATTAAAAAATAGATATCCATTAAATGTCTGGATTACTTCCAATTTTTTAAAACACATTATATTACAGGAAAACATTTCTCTAAAAAATGTGTTCTCATTAAAAGGAAATAATTTTTGTCTAATTCAAGGTCAAAGGTTCTTTATGAAACAAGGTAAAAGGAACCAGTAAATAAAAGAGATGTAAAGAAAGTTTTATATATATAAAGACATATTTTCAGTAGGAAAGGTTTAAAAGAAAGTAATTTTATATGTGATAAAATCTTTTATGGTAAGTTTTCCATCCTAAGATAAAATGACTGGTTATTTAAGAAACAGGGATGTTTAGGATAAAGCAGGAAATCCAAGCATGTCATAAATGGTATGTGTAAATCATAATAAGCTTTGTAAAAGAAAACTTATGAAAAAAAACTTTATATGATCAAGTTGGCTGTAATTAAAAGGAAATTATTTATATAAATGGTTTGTGTAAACCATAATAAGCTTTGTAAAAAGAGAATTTATAAAAAAAACTTTACGTGATAAAGTTGGCTATAATTAAAAGGAAGCTATAATAGTCTTCCTAGAGATTGGGCTTTGTTATTAAACATACACTCATACACTAAAGAATTGGTTAGAACAACAAAATGTTCTCATGGTATTGATTTACTCTTAATAAAATTACAAGAGTTTTAGATTTTTCTTAACCCAGAAGTTTAACTTTTATTTCATCTTACTGTTTTCAACTTTCTCTCCCCTTTGAGAAAAGCTTGAGATAATAACTCACTCCGAGCTTTTTCATCAGCTCCTCTAAGGTATTTTTTCCCCTCAGGTTCTAACTGCTATGTGGTCTGATGCTAAAAATGTTTTATCTTAAAGGTCTAAAGGAAATGTTTTTCTTCCAATATGACATTCTGTTCTCTTGGCTTTTTAAAAATATGTCTAGATTGTTTTATGAAATGGAAGACCTTCTCTTATAACCCAGGACACACCCTTCTATGTCTAATTAATTCACATATCCTTTTCATTCATTTTGACTTGTAGTTTATCTAAATGGATTCCCCAAAGGGGAAAAACAATCACACTACAGAAGGTCTTTTTTTGTTGTCTTTTGGTAACTGACCTAACAGATTTTATGTTTTATCAAAATAATTCCTATGTCATTGTTATTAAGTTTTAATTTACTTAGGAAAAACAGATTAAATTTTTTTAAATTAAGGTTATTACATTTATGTGACTTTCTGTATTGCTGTTAAGGTTTTTGCACTGTTAAGATATAGGGCTTTGACTCCTGGGTTTAAAAAGGACACCAAGTCCTACTAAATCTTCAACACTAACAGCAGTTAAAACCTCATCTTCAGACACATGAGAGGATAACAATCAAAATAAACTGTGTTCATGAAACAGAGGGCCAGAAATTAAATTATTCTACCCCTCTAGGCCCAGGGACTATTGCAGAACAGATGGGTACATGAGATTGTGAGGGCTGATTTTGAGAGAGAAAATTAGTTCAGACTTTCTCTATAAATTAAACATTAATATCTAAGGCACACGGATGCAAGACCAGCCTGTGGGCCCCCTGTGTCAGAATAACAAGATTGTCTTGGAGCATTAACCCATTCTTTAATAAAAAAGTTTTAAAAAGCTTATGGTCAAGATGATTAAAATTTAATAGATTTGTTTATAAAATTTGAGAGACAAATTTAATTGGCCTCATGCTGTCTTTATTAGAGTTGATTATTTGAGAAATTAAGTCTCCCCTCTCAAACAATAAAGGTTTTGACTTTAAAAAAATCTTTGAGTTATCACTTTGGCTAAATGAATGACTTATTTTGTAATGATCTATGATCCTATTTTGTGATATCAAATATTTGAAACTTTTGATATTTGACAAACTTTCCCAAATCAAATTCCCAGTCCTTTTGGCCTGATTAATTATGTTTTGGTATTAGGTCCTCTGAAGTCCAAAAAAGACGTTTAACTTATTTGGTATAATAACATCATACAAGTAAACACTGTCAAATGTGAAATGATATTTAACCTTCTTTGGATTTGATTTATATAAATGTGTTATTCATATGTATTTCAAAATTATATGAGAGTTCTATGATTCTGATATGTCTTAGTATATGTTATTAGTAGTTGTGATTATTATGTGGAATGGTTGTACACCACAGAAATAACCAAATTTCCTTGTCAATTGTGTCTTTAACCATGGCTCTTCTAAGATCTTTGCCGTCCATAATTGTTGCTTTAATCTGATCCTTTTATAGGGTGATTTACGATGAGCTATAGAGGCTCTGAGGCGTACTCTTAAATATAGGTTTCTGACAACTGTAAAGATTCTGCCATTGGAATAGAGATAATAGCTTCCAGGACTCTCATGAAGAGCTGATGTATTAATGAGGATTGTTGATCCAATATCAAGCAGAACAGGAGTTAGTTGCGTGGACTAAACTAACAGAAGATTAGAATAATCTTTTATGACCTTTTGTTTAAAACATTTGCTGATTCTTTTTGTTTTGCTTTTCAGGGTTAAGAAAGGTTTCTGTTCTTTTTTTTTTTTGAGGCAGTCTCATTCTGTCACCCAGGCTGGAGTGCAGTGGCAGGATCTTGGATCTCTGCAACCTCTACCTCCTGAGTTCAAGCAATTCTCATGCCTCAGCCTCCCAAGTAGCTGGGATTACAGGCGCCCACCACCATGCCTGGCTAATTTTTTGTATTTTTAGTAGAGACGGGATTTCACTATGTTGGCCCAGCTGATCTCAAACTCCTGACCTCAGGTGATCTGCCTGCCTCAGCCTCCCAAAGGGCTGGGATTACAAGTGTGAGCCACTGCACCCGTTCAACTTTCTATTCTTTTAAGCTATTTATAGCTTTTAATAATTGAGTGAAGTGTAGTCTAGTGAGAAAAATTTAAGGCATAATTCCTTTCTCTCTACCTAGTTTCTCCAAAATTTGGAAACTATCTGTGAGTATAGTTTATATATATCTTAATTATGGCAATGCGGTTATTTGCATAAGTTCAATAAGAACCTGTTTTCTTTTATAACAGGGCATAATTGGAGACACTGGTTATTTTGCTAAGGCTTTGACTGGAATGACATTTTCAGATTTTGTTGAAAAAAAAATGAGCCTGACCTATAGAGCCGATAGAAGCCCCTTGGGAAAACTGGCCTCATACTTTGTCCTTTACAGGGTCCTGACCTGTGGTAAGTAAAGAATGCCACTTTCTCACAGGCCCAGGGACCCTGCATTTCTTGGGACCTTGAAAGGAGAAGAATTCACCCAATTCGTGAAGGCCTCTGCAGACACAGATAAATCCTTGGCTGGGTTTGAGGCTTTTAAAAAGGTCTAATCTTAGATTCCTTATGGAAAAGATTCCAGCAAAACCATTTTTTTAAGAGAGCCTGTAATAGCAAGTGATTATTCTCACTTATTATTTGATTATGCAAATAATCAAGCCAAGAATAATAGGACTAAACCTTATTTTACAAATAAATTGGTCCTCCTATTTTGTCTTTGATACAATCGAGGAACTGGGAGAGAGAAAAATTATGTTTCAAAATAAACTATAGTACATCTGTTATTACATTCTAGACTTGCCTAATGTTTTTCAATTTTTATTATTTTCTACAATTTGGACTGAATTCTAAAATTTTTCCTGGCTGCAAGTCTCTAAAATAGTGTTTTCAAATTTTTTCCTTCTTTTCCTTTTTTAATTCATTTTTCCCTATTTGAAATAACTAAAATTAAGCTGTGCTTTTCTTAAAGCCCTGTAAACTGAAGCTAGACAACTTAAACTTTGGAAGAAAATAACAGCAACCTATTTACATACATAAACCACTTTCATACCTGCGTACCCGTGTATGGACTTCAGACTAATATGGCCTATGTGGTTTTCCAGGATTGTTTTCACATTTTTTGTGTGTGTTGTTTTCGTTCTCTCTTCCTCCGCTTATTTTTTCTTTGTGGTATGTGAGACTTCACAACCTGTTAAAAATGATTATTCCTAACAATGTGGGATCTATCTGTCTCTAGCCAAGTGAGATCAAACAAAACCCAAGACCGGAGACTAATTTCCTTCTAAAATGTTTTCTCCAAAAGATTTTTTAAAAGATAAGGGGAGACAAACATGAAAGGAAAATAAAGTTTCCAATTCACTATGCCAAAAGGAAAAAGTTAAGCTGAAAGCTGAGTCGTGCAAGAAACTGCTTTTCCTTTTGCTCCTAAGCTTATAGCTACAGATAAAAGGTTAAACACCTCCACAGGTAGCTACTCTATGTTCATCTTATCTTATGTAAAGTTCTGGTTTGCTGAGTGCAAGATTAATACATAATTGGCTATTCCTCTGTTGGCTCCTTTTCTCTTGAAACCTGTGGATTCAGTAATGCAACCATACCCTCCCTCTTCCCCTCCAGCCTGCTCTTCCCCTTTAAATACTGAAGCCCTCCAAACTATCTTTGGAGAAGACACAGACCTCCCCTCCCAGGCATGTCCTTAACCTTGGCAAAATAAACTTCCAAACTGATTAAGACCCATCTCAGGTACTTTTCAGTTTATAACATGTACTAAAATATTCAAAGACAGACTCTTCTTAGTAGTCTCAAAATGGAAACTACCAAATAATCATAAACAGTAAAATGAATAAATTCTATTATACCCATAATGGATTACTTAACACAGCAATGAGAATAAATGATCCTTGACTACACTGTATAACATAGGTGAGTTTCACAAAAGTAATCTTGGTGAAAGAAGCCAGAAAAAAGAGTACGTAGTATATGATTCAATTTTTATATAGTGTTAAAAGGGGCAAAACATTCTGTTAGAAGTTAGAGTAGTGGTTACCCTTGGCCAGAAGTGGAAAGCTGTGACTGGCAGAGAAAATGAGGGGGCATCTGGGATGCAGGTAATTTTTTTAAAATAGAAAACAATTTATTGAGTAGCAGAATCCAGATTACAGGGGGTTATAGAATTTAGGGTGGTAGTGAATTATATATGGGCAAATATTATGTTGTCCTCTAAGGCAAATCTGATATTTATTGGTTAAATTTATAGACTTTTCTTTCTCTGTGCACTACTCAAATGTAGTTATTTACTCCAATTCAGTGCTCAGTTCTATGCTCTTTCTTAGACCGTCACTGAGTGAGCTTATACATTCTTATGGTTTTCACTGCCTGTATGCTAATGATTTCTAAATTGACATTGTCAATTTTTTTTTCTTCAAACTTCCAATTTTACAGTCCATTGCATAGCAGACAGATGCAGGTAATGTTCTGTTTCTTGCTCTGAGTACTGTTAAATAGTTATAGGGATAAGCTTTAGCTTGTGAAATCCAGCTAGCTGTGTACTTTTGATATGTACTCTTTTCTGTATGTATAATATACTTCAATAAAAGGCTATTTTTAAATGTATGTGATAGACCACAAGTCATATGCTATCGTTGCTTCAATTTGCATTTCTTTGATTTTTATAGAGATTGAACATTTTTTCATATGTTTATTGGCACTTTGCATTGTTTTAGTTTTTACATTATTTATGTTTTTACTAATTTTTATATGAAGAAATTTGTCTTTTTAACATCAAAGCTAAGATGTTAACTTTTTGTCATTTATGTTACAAATATTTTTTCATTTGTCATTTTCCTGGCATAGAAAAGTACTTACTTTAATTTTTATGTAATCAATTCCATCAATCACTTCATTCGTAATTTTTTAGTTTTCACTTACTCTTGAGTAACTGAAATGTCCTCAGACCTCTTTAGTTTGTGAAATACAAACACAATCACAGTAACACTTCCATGTTTTTGATTTGTAGCTCCACCTGCTGAATTATAGGACCTCAGTCTCTACCTTGTTCTTGCCCACTACCATGTCCCCCCAAGTTATTTCTCGGACTCCCTATGCTCTGCAGCCTCCTTGTTGAGAAGGGTATTTGTATCTATCTCCCAAGCTTCTGAGGGTGCCACATCACCAGGTATGACCACCGCTGTGTACATTACTCTATCTGGTACTGCCTCCTGGTGTTCTTACGGACTCGCACCCTGGAGGAAGGTAGGTGCTCTTCAGTTCTAACTGTGCTGCAGCCCTATGTGGTCCAGAAATTGGGAGAACGTCACTTGTTCCCTAAACAGCAACAGGTGCTGTATGATCATTGAGTAGATAAGTATATAAATAGAAAGTTATATATCACTGTGGTTTTCAAACTCATTAGCATCAAAATGTATATCAGTTTATAACTTCTTTGTATAAAGTGTTTTACCCAACAAACAGCTGGCTGTGGTTTTTCCATGATGGCTTTAGTGACTCATCCAGCAGGCTTGCTAGTTTAAAAACATGACTTTGTAAGTGGTAGGAGGGCAGAAGCTGCTTAGACTGTTCTAAGAAGCTTATTTACTTCATCTCTGAAATTAAGCTTAGAATGTCTACAATAAGTAACTAATGTATCCATTTGTGCAGAGTAGTTTTGATAAGAACATGCGTTTCTGAGCATTTATTTAATAAAGTAACTTTATGCTTTAAAAAAGCATATTGCAATCAAAGCTTTACAAGTATTAAGAAGGTTAAAAATGGCAAATCTGAGTACAAGAATCTTAAAACTGTAGATGAAATGCTATCTGTAGGTGTAAAATATTAGTAAAAATGCATGAATATTTTTATCAGCTACTCTAAGATCTTGCTATTTTATTTTCTGTTATGCCAGTTTTTATATTTGCATCGTATGTTTTCCTTTTCTCAAGTCTTTTCCCTGATAAAACCACAGAAGTTCGTCTACTTTATCAGCTTTTCTTAATTTACTTAGCAGTTCTTTGATTGACTTAGTAATTATGTTTTCTTCATTCAATGCACTGATTTCTGTTTCTGTTTAATTAATTCCTTTCCTGTCCATATCTTATTTGTGATTTTTCACGACCACTTGTGTTAAATCTTAATTCATTTTTATGCTGTTTTTACTTAATAAGCTATTTAAAGCTATAAATTTGTCTCTGAACATTGGAATCAGCCATTAATTTTTAAAGTAGTGTATTTATTGTAATTATTTTTCCCTTAAGTGAAAACATGTTCATTATAAAAATGCAAACACACACATATGGAGGATAAAAGTGACATTCCCTCTTTTTGGATTCCTTCTCTGTAATACTTCTTTCCTTATCCAGAGATAAATACTGTTACTGCTTTGTCTGTCCTCCCAGATCCATTTTTGTGCATTGATCAATGTATGTGTATGTGTTCATTTATATTTATATACATTACATATGCATATACACACATATAACTTAAATATTATAAGTACTGTTCACATTATACAGATAGTTCTATAAATTGATTTCTCTTGTAATATGTTGTAGATATATCTTAATTTCCACTTTCTCTCTAATAATATTTTGCCAGTTTACACTAACACCAAGAAGTTTGCTTTCTAATATGCTATCCAACACTGTGAGGAATCAGTTTTTTTCTAATTTTGGCAAAATTGATGGGTAACAAAGTATATTATTATGTTTATATTAATGTATACTTCTTTGATTATTAGTGAGATTAAAATAATTTAATTTTGCTTATTAGCCACTAATATTTCTTCTATAAATTACTTGCCCATATTCTTTGCTCAATTTTCTATTAGGTTGTTTATCTTTTTCTGTTTTGTTTGACTAGCTCTCAGTTTCTAAGTGGTTGATAAATAGCATTTGATATCCCACTTGACGCAACAATTATTGAGAGTGGTTCTATATTTCCCAGCAATTGAGGATTTTTTGTTGTTGTTTGAAATGTCGCTATTTCTTTGCAATTTTATTGCACTGAGGTTAGAAATGTAACCTGTATAATATCTACTTTTTGGAATTTATTGAGGTTTACTTCATGATCTAATATGTAATCAATTAAAAATATTTCAGGCCAGGCGTGGTGGCTCACGCCTGTAATCCCAGTACATTGGGAGGCTGAGGTGGGTGGATCACAAGATTAGGAGTTCAAGACCAGCCTGACCAATATGGTGAAACCCCATCTCTATAAAAAAATAAAAATAAAAAATAAAGTATTTCCATGGATATTGATACAAGGTATATTTTTGTTTGTGAATTATGTAGTACACATCAGTCAGATCCATCACATGCCTTATATATGCTGACCGTTTATATCATCAGCATTATTTTTTCCCTAAATACAAGATAGGTTAGTGAGCCAGTTAGCCCCGTAGTGTTGTTTTGTTTTGTAACTGTATCCTTATATATTTAAACAGTTTTTGCTTATATTACATTAAATAGTACAACTATTTTAAATGCATTACATTAAAAAGTACAGCTTTTTAATGTAACATTATTTAGCACAAATATTTTATGACTACTGTATCTTCATTTAAAGTTGTATATTTATTGTAAAATAAGCCTCTTTATCTTACTGATATTTTTCTACCTTCATTTGGTTTGTTTGTTCTTTCTTTTCTTCTTTTGTTTTCTTGACATAGAGTTTCACTCTGTCACCCAAGCTGGAGTGCAATGGCATGATCTCGGCTCACTGCAACCTCTGCCTCCTGGGTTCAAGTGATTCTCCTGCCTCAGCCTCCTGAGTACTTGTGATTACAGGCGCCCACCACCACACCTGGCTAATTTTTGTAGAGACAGGGTTTTGCCATGTTGATCAGGCTGGTCTCGAACTCCTGACCTCGGGTGATCCACCAGCCTTGGCCTCCCAAAGTGCTGGGATTACAGGTGAGAGCCACCACACCCTGAGTGTTCTTTTTTTTTTTTTTTTTTTTTTTTTATAACTTTGATAGCTTTAATCATTTTGTTTTAGGCTTGTCTCTTGTAAACAGTGTATTTTCTTTTTTTAAAAGACAGTTTTGCTCTTGTTGCTCATGCTGGAGTGCATTGGCTTGATCTCAGCTCATTGCAACCTCTGCCTCCTGGTCAAGCAAGTCTCCTGCCTCAGTCTCCAGAGTAGCTGGGATTACAGGCATGCGCCACCATGCCCAGCTAATTTTATATTTTTAGTAGAGACAGGGTTTCATTGTGTTGGTCAGGCTGATCTTGAACTCCTGACCTCAGGTGATCCGCCCCCTGCCTCAGCCTCCCAAAGTGCTGGAATTACAGGCATGAGCCACCGCCCCAGCCAACAGTGTATGAATTTTGCCCTATATTATTTCAGTATAAGAATCTTTGTTTTTGTTTAAATAATGACAATGTGAGGTAATACATATGTTAATTAGCTCAGTTTGGTCATTCAACAATATATGAATATTTCAAAACATCATGTTGTATACCATAAAATATATACAATATCTATTTGCCAATTTTAAAAAGAATCCTTGCTTTTAAAATATTGGTGCTTAACTCATAAATATTTGTTGTTATGTCTGCTGGGTTTGCTCTTCCCTTCGCTATTTTTTTCTTATGGTCCCTTTGTTTTATTTAATTTACTTTTCTTTTGTTACATAGACTTGTTCTTTGCTTTATCCTTTCCAGGAATTTTGAAACAGAATATTTTATAAATTCTAAGATACATATTTTTCACATTTTAATATTTCTAGAATTAAAATACATCTTATAATTTAGGATATTCCATAGTTTAATTTGCAACAGTTTCTTTCTTAACAGTACATAAAAAAGATGTTTCCTAAAAATGATGTCATCCTTAGGTTAGATGAAATACAGTATGTCCCATTTTTGTTTTTACCTTATTTTTTTTCAAAAGATTTGGAAAACATTTTTTCTAATTGAATCAAGAACAAAATGACATTTTATTTAACTTTTCTATCTTTCTTAAGGTAAATTGACAAAAATTGTATACATTCAAAGTGTACAATATGATGTTTTGATATATGTATATATTGTGAAATGATTATGACTATCAAGCTAATTAACATATTCATCACCTCATATGGTTACCTTTCTTTTTATGTATGTGGTGAGAACATTTAAGATCTATTAGCAAATTTCAGGTATACAATATTATTAACTATAGGTACCACACTGTACATTCAGTCGCCACAATTTATTCATTTTAATGGTTTATTTCATTAATGTAATGTCCTCCAGGTTTATCCATGTTGTCACAAATGACAGGATTTCCTTCTTTATAATGACTGAATATTCCATTGTGTGTGTATATACATACATACATAGCACATTTTCTTTATTCGTATGTTGGCAAACATTTAGGTTGTTTCCCTATCTTGGCTATCATGAATAATGCTGCAATGAACATGGGAGTACAGATACTTCTTTGAGATGCTGATTTTATTTCCTTTGGACGTACACCCAGAAGTGGGATTGCTGAATCATATGGTAGTTCTATTTTTAATTTTTTGAGAAAGTTCTACACTATTTTCCATTATGGCTATTCCAATTATATTCCCAACAGCAGTGAGAACAAATTTCTCTTTTTCTACCCCTGACCAACATTTCTTTTTTTATTTGACATTTTTATTGTTGATTTTTATTTTTTATAATTACTTTTTAATGACAAATAATAATTGTGTATATTTATGGGATATAATGTAATATTTTAATCTATGTATATGTTATAGATTCAGTCAAGCTAATTAATATATCCATGACCTCACTGATTTATCATCTTTTTGTGGTGAGAATGTGAAAAAAATCTATGTTAGCAATTTTGAAATATACAATATATTAATTGTTGTTGTCATGCAATGCACTAGATTTTCCTCTTAAACCTCTTCCTTAAGTCTAACTGAAGCTTTATACCCTTTAATCAATATCTTTCCTATCCCCATCTCTTCTCCTCCCCCACTAACTCCTAGTAATCACCTTTCTACATTGGACAAATAATCTAGACAGCAAATCAGTAAGAAATATTGGACTTGAACTATATGTTGATGAGACAGTTATTATCTTTTAGCTTTTTAGATAATTGCCATCCTAATGGGTATAAGATGATATCTCATTGTGGTTTTAATTTTCATTTCTCTGATGATTAATGATATTGAGCATCTTGTCATATAATTGTTGGACATTTTATGTCTTCTTTGAAAAAATGTTTACTCAGGTCTGTTGCCCATTTTTTAATCAAGGCTATTTGTTGTTTTTGCTATTGAGTTGTATGAGTTCCTTGCATATTTTAACTAACCCTTTATTGGTTATATGGTTTGCAAAGATTTTCTTCCATTCAATGTGTTGCCTTTTAATTTTGTTGATTTGTTTTCTTTTGTTGTGCAGAAACATTTTAGTTTTGAGTAGTTCAATGTGATCCATATAAAAATTGTAATTACATTTTTTGTAAAAATAGAAAAAAAATTTAAAATTTGTATGAAATCACAAAAACCCCAAGTAGCTAAACCAATCATAAGCAAAAAGGACAAAGCTGGAAGAATCACACTTCCTAAAGTAAAATTATATTACAAAGCTATCTTAATCAAAACAGCATGGTGCTGGCATAAAAACAGATACAGAGACCAATGGAACAGAATAGAAAGCCCAGAAATAAACCCACACACATATGGTCAACTAATCTTTCACAAAGGCACTAAGAATACTCAATGGAGAAAAGTATAGTCTCTTCAATAAAGAGACTATGGTTTTGGGCAAACTAGATATCCACATGTCAAAAAATGAAATTATATCATCACATCATACACAAAAATCAATTCAAAATGAGTGAAAGCCTTAAATTTAAGGCATGAAATTGTATAACTCCTAGAAGAAAACAGGGAAAATGCTACAGGACATTGGTCTTGACAATAATTTTTTTGGATATGACATTGAAAGCACAGGAAACAAAGGCAAAAACAAACAGGTGGGACTAAGATGACATTTTAAATATTTCTTCTCCATTTAAAAATAAGAAACTTTTCAAATGGGCATTGACCACCTTCTTCTTTGTTCCAATTACTTCCTAGTCTGAAGTCTTTATATTTCAATTATTGCGATGAAAGTATTATTTTATATTATATAGTCTATCTTTTAATAATGACTTTTGGCTATTGCATACAATTTTCAACCAAATTCATAAGAATCATTTACATTAGTTTTTGGTTTAATAGGTTTGATGTTTCCTTCTAGTCCTTTTGTAATACCACTTGCCTATTCTTGACATCTTCATTTTGTTTACTTTTCAATTGGATAGAATTTATTTTCAACTAAATTTTTCAGAAGTGCATATATAGCGAATATAGCTTTTAAACCTTTCTGTTGCCTGTGAGCTTTCTGTTGCCTATGCATACATATATAACAACTATGCATCATATAAAATAAAGATCATACTCCTTTTCCTTCAAATCTGTCTTCTATCATTTTCTATTGCAGAAAATGATTCTAAACCCAGCTTGATTTTTATTCTTTTTGTTTTTCACGTCTGGTGTTTGTGTAATTTCCTTTACCCTTACAATGAAAAACAGAATGACCAAGATTGATATTTCTAGAGATGTAGTGAGCACTCTGTACCTGTAAATGTAGGGAATTAACATTCTCTGGGTGCCTCTTTACACCCACTTCTTTCTCTTCTCTTCTAAAAATGACCCCACATGTCCTAGCTATTTGATTTGGGTAGATTGATATGAGACCTTTCTTCCTTTTAAAGATAAACATTTAATATTATAAATTTTCACCTAAAAAATGCTTTAGCTGTACCCTACAAGTTTGATATGTTAATTCAAAATATTTCCTTATTTCCATTGTGACTTCCTATTTAACTCATATTAAGAGGCTTACAAAAACATCTCATAGATATAACACGTTATTTTAAAAGATAAAACCTTATCTTAGACCACAAAGAATAGAACAAAAAAATGCAAAAAAAAGCTCTACTCTTTAACTCCACACACATACATAGTTTGGCTTTCTGTTTTCTCAACGTATATATTTTTAGGTTGCCTATCTCTTAACAGGTTTCTGTAGATTTATCATTTGGCGCCCATATTAGAGTTATGTGTGGATTGCACATCACAATGACAGAATTAAAGAATGATGGGTACTTTCAATTTTATTTATTTATTTTTTTTGCATGTTAGTGTTTTTTTCTTTCAGATTGAAGAACTCCCTTTAGCATTTTTCTAAGATGGGTTTGGTGGTAAATTTTTTCCGCTTTTATTTGTTTGTTTGGGAAAGACTATCTCTCCTTAGTATTTGAAGATTAGCTTTGCTAGATGCAATATTATTAGATGGAAGTTCTTTTTTTTTCTTTCAGGACTTTAAGAATGTCAACCTGCTCCCCCTGACCTGTAAGGAGGTCCTTATTTCCATTATAACTTCCTATTTGACTCATAAGACATTTAGAGGCTTATAAAAACATCTTCTAGATATAACATGTTATTTTAAAGAGATGAAACCTTATCTTAGATCACAAAGAATAGAACAAAAAAATGCAAAAAAGCTTTACTCTTTAACTCCACACACATACACATTTTGGCTTTATGTTTTCTCAATGTACATATTTTTAGATTGCCTTCCTCTTAACACGTTTCTGTAGATTTATCATTTTGGGGCCCATATTAGAGTTTCCATTGAGAAGTCTGTAACCAAATGAATAGGAGCTCCTTTATATTATTTGCTAATTTTCTCTTGAGGCTTTAAGATCCTCTCTTTATCCTTGTCCTTTGAGAGTTTGATTATATACTTTGAGGTAGTCTTACTTGGATCATACCAAAAAGCAGTAGCATTTCTATATGCCAACACTGAACAATCTGAAAAAAAATAAAGGGGTAATCCCATTTATAATAGCCATGAATAAAACTAAATAACTTGGAATTAACCAAAGAAGTGAAAGATCTCTCTATAATGAAATATATAAAAAACTGATGAAAGAAATTGAGGAGGACACCAAAAATGGAAAAATGTTCCATGTTCATGGATTGGAAGATTCAATATTGTTAAAATGTTCATACTACCCAAAGCAATCTACGGATTCAATGTCATCCCTATTAAAATACTAATGCCATTCTTCACAATAATAGAAAAAAACAATCCTAGAATTTATGTAGAACCACAAAAGAATCAGAATAGCTAAAGCTGTCCTAAGCAAAAGGAACAAAACTGGAGGTAACACATTACCTGACTTCAAATTATACTATAGAACTATAGTAACCTAAACAACATGGTACTAGCATAACAAACACAGACCAATGGAACAGAATAGAGAACCCAGAAATAAACCAAGACATCTAGAATGAACTTGTTTTCAACAAATGTGCCAAGAAACTACACTGGGGAAAAGACAGTCTTGTCAATAAATGGTACTGGGAAACCTGAATATACATATGCAGAAGAATGTAACTAGACCCTTATCTCTTTCCATATACAAAAATAAAATCTAAATGGATTAAAGATTTAAATATAAGACCTCACACTATGAAACAACTATAAGAAAACATTGGAGAAACTCTCTAGGACATTTGGCCGGGCAATAATTTATTGAGTAATATCCCATAAGAACAGGCAACCAAAGCAAAACTGGACAAATGGAATCACATAAATTTAAAAAGCTTCTGCACAGCAGAGGAAACAATCAACAAAGTGAAGAGATAATACACAGAATAGGAGAAAATATTTGCAAACTACTCATCTGACAAGGGATTAATAACCAGAATATTTAAGGAACTCAAACAACTCTAAGAAAAAACTAATAATCCAATTTAAAATGGGCAAAAGATTTGAATAGACATTGCTCAAAAGAACATACACAAATGGCAAACAGGCATATGTAATGGTGCTCAACATCATTGATCATCACAGAAATGCAAATCAAATCTGCAATGAGATATCATCTCACCACGGTTAAAATGGCTTATATCCAAAAGATAGGCAGCTGCAAATGCTGGCCAGGATGTGGAAAAAAGGGAACCCTCATACACTGTTGGTGGGAATGTAAATTAGTACAACCACTGTGGAAAACAGTTTGGAGGTTTCTCAAAAAACTATAAATTGAGCTACCATATGGTCTAGCAATCCCACTCCTAGTATATACCCGAAGAAAGGAAATCACGATATTGAAGAGGTATCTGCACCTCCATGTTTATTGCAGCCCTATTCACAATAGCCAAGATTTGGAAGCAAACTAAGTGTTCATCAACAGATGAATGAACAAAGAAAATATGATACTTATACACAATGGAGTACTATTCAGCCATAAAAAGAAGGAGATTTTGTCATTTGCAACAACATAGATGGAACTGGAAGTCATTGTGTTAAGTAAAATAAGCCAGGCATAGAAAGACAAGCATTGTATGTTTTCACATATTTGTGGGATATGAAAATCAAAATAGTTGAACTCATGGAGAAAGAAAATAGAAAGATGGTTACCAGAGGCTGGGAAGGATAGTGGGTGAGTGGGGGAGGTGGGGGATGGTTAATGGGTAACAAAATTTAGTTCAAAAGAATGAATAAGATCTAGTATCTGGTATCACAACAGGGCAAATATAGTCAATAATAATTGTACATTTAAAATTGTAAATATAGTCAATAATTTAATTGTACATTTAAAAAAGTATAATTGGATTGTTTGTAACACAAAGGATAAATATTGAGGGATGGATATCATATTTTCCATATGATTTTTATGCATTGCATGCCTGTATCAAAACAGCTCATGTACTCCTTAAATAAATATACCTACTATGTACCCAGAAAAATTAAAAATAGTTTTAAAAAAATAAAATAATCACATTACTGGGGCCCAAATGAACAAAATTTTCAAAATAGTGTTTTAAAATCAAAATACAAATAAGCTAATTTCCTAGATCAAAGTGCATGGATTTTTTTCTTCCTCTTTATTATACCTTTGCCTTTTTTGAGCTTTTCAAGATTCATTTGACTGTCAGGCTCTATTTTATTACAGGCTCTTATGAGTGGTTTTCCCACTGTTCTAAGGGGCAGGTTATTTCTTCTGCATTATTCTCTGTGGGAACAGAGTTTCCTGCAGTTTGCTGAAAATTGCTGTTTAGTTGATGTCATTTTTACTTCTGCCTGGGTCTTGCTTCAGAGTACCAAACTGAAAATTACCTCTCAGCTTCAAGTCATCAGTTTAAGAATTTGCTATTTGCAGAAAAACCATTCCCAATGCCCTCTTTTCACCCAGGTCCCCTTTTTGCATTTCTACTTTGTTGATTAGAGACTGACAGTTACAACAGACTTTGGAGTTTAAACTTTATATCACAGCGTGATGTTCTTTTGATTACATGTTTAAGGTTCTTCTGTCTTTCTGTAAATCTAGGATTTTACACTCCCTCTCTAGAATGCCCTTTATTTTAGTCTTTGTTAAATGAGATTATACCAGAGTTGTGCTCTTACTATAACTATTTGTCAATATAATATGAATGTCAGGTAAAATTCCAAGTGTAAGAAAATATAGCTTCAGTAACTATATCAAAGTCTAGTCTAGTCAAGAAAAAAGAAATTCCACCAAGTAGTTTAATTGAAGGAATTTAATAGTGGTGATTGAATGGCAAAGGTGTCAGAAGAGACTGGAGAGCAAATTAAAGAAGCACCCCTAGGGCTGAAGGAACTATGAGAAAGATAATGATAACAGAACACAGGTGGCCAGGCCACCTTGAGGGGCCAGAATCATGGCAGAAGCTTCCCAGCAAAAGCTGGGGCCACGGAGGGACACAGTCACCAATTGTTGCAAGGGATGCCACCTAAAGCAGGTTTGGGGGACAGGCAGGAGATTGAGCTGGCAAGCATGAATGAGCATGGGAGAAATACACTGGTTTTCCCCCTCTTTGTTTCTCTAGTCTTTTACTAGGGCCTTCCACTAATTGAATCTAAGCACTAATTGAATCTAAGCCTGGGCAGTATAATTTGCACGCTCCAAACCACCATGATACAGAGCAAAGCAAGGGAAAAATGGGGAGTGGATTGGAAAAACAAATACACAGTAATGGTAATCCCTTTGTTGAGGCTACTCCAGCCATAGAGGTTATTAGCAAAGGTGAAGAAGTGGGTATTTGACAGTTGAGAGAGGTCTTGGGTTGGAAAGCTGCATTCTTTGTAGAATCAAGTACTTATTTTGTGCTGTTCACTATGGATGGGACAGGAAACGGAATAAACAACCCTTGCACTTCGAAGCTTATAGCCTAGCAGGAGAGTCAGGCCATTAAAATCTATAATAAACTATAATATATATATTAAAACAATGTATATTATGTATTACTTATATCAGACTGCTATATAACTATAGTAATTATGATATAAAATATTATATGTTTATCATAGATAAGGCACTATGGGAACATATAGTTGGGGGACCTAATCTCTTGGGACAATCAGAAGGCTTCCTGGAGGAAATAATATTTAAGAATGAGTGGGAGTTGGAAGCAGAAAATGAAAAGTACAAAAAAGGGACGAGATAAATCCAGACCAAGGAGCAGCATGTACATTGTGGCTTGAAGTAGGAAGAGAGGAAATGCTGAGACAGAATGATGGCTGTGGGGAGAAGCAGGGGATGTTGCTGGAGTTGGAACTGGAGAGAAAGGCTAGACGATGTCACCAAGGGCTTTGTGGGCTGTGTTGAAGTTTAGACCTTATCCTAATGGAGACAGGACATTGCTGAAGGGTGTTAACTAGGGAAATAACAATCAGATTTATGGTTTAGAAAGGTTGTTCCAGACTGGTGGTCAGGAGAGCAGGTAGGACACTATCTAGATGAAAGAGGACGCTACTCTGGACCAGTATAGTGAATGAGGGTGAGGAAAAGTTCTAGAGGTACTTGGAACAGCAGTGCTTTAATTGACAATTGATTGGCTGTATGGGTAAGGCTAATAGGAGAGAAGGATTATGTTTGGTCCCGGATAGATAACAGAGCTGGCTGTTAAAATGTAGAACACAGTCAGTGAGGCAATCTGGATGGTTAAGAATCATGGGCTGGGCTAACATTTCCTGAAAAGGGTTAGATAGCAAAGATGTTGAGCATGGTGGGCCAGAGTCTCTGTTGCAGCTGCTCAGCTCTGCCATTTCAGTGTGAAAGCACATGTAGACAATATGGAAACAAATGGTCACAGCTGTGTCCAAATAAAACTGTTCAAAAACAGTTGGTGGGCCAGAATCCATAGTTTGCCCACCCCTGGTTAAGAAGTGAGTTTTCTATTGTATTGTAAGTAAGTGTCCTGGTTAGAGGTGAGTATCCTTGCATTTAAAGGGATAGAAGACATCCAGGTAGAAGTGTGGAGTAGCCACTAGGCATGGGAGGGAATCCTCCTACTCCTCTCTTGACCTTATCTTTCACCCAGTTAAAAGAAGTAGCTACAAAAGCTCAAAACCAAACTTCATTACGAAATGGTCATCTTCCTGTGGGATAGCTATTAGAAGTTTTTTGGGGGTGGGGCAGGGAGGAAGAGAAGGTTGACTCTTAAGAAAACTCACTACCTTATTTTTCATTTTGACTTTTTTTCCTGCCTTTCTTACAGACCAGCTCGGTCGTGGAGACCCCCACCCAGGTAGCACTGAAGGAATTAAGAAACAGACGCAGAGATAGAAGAGCAAAGTGGGAATATGAGGGAGCTAACAGCCTTCTGAGCTGAGAGCCTTGAGCAGACTCTGACCCAGGTATTTAGTCTCTCTGAACAGTTGATTATCATTAACAAGCAGGTGTTCTGGGTTTTCTCATAGAACCAAGATAAACTAGGCAGGCAGCTGGTACCTGTTTACCATTGATCAAAGTCAAACTAGAAAGCGTCTTCTAGGAGGGAGCCACCGGGGCAGGGTCACATATCTTGGGCTTAAAGAACTAGTTTAACTGGTGTGTGATATACATATACTGTTTATTACCTTAGAGCCCCCTAAGCAGTTTTCTGCTTGAGAGGGCAACTCAGTTTTCCTTGCCATCGGTCTCAGCAGACAATATAATCCTTCACACACGTTAGGACTTGTCCCAGCACTTTCTGTTTTTCCTTCTAGTCTTACACCAGATGCTTCATCGTGCACATCACTTAGTTATTGTGTAATACTTTTTTCCCTTGTTGATAAGACAACATTGTCTTCTGACATATATTATGTGTCTGTAGTCTGCTGAACACTTACACAGTACCTGGAGATACACAGATGGTCAAGGCAGTACCTGAGAGTGCCCACACTCTAGTGAGGGAAAAACTACATTAAAAATTATTCCATGATGTCACGTGAAGAAAGTAACAATGGAGGGAGGTTTGACCATAATTCTATGAAAAGACACAGGGAGAAGCTTGTAGTTATTCCTGCAGTGGCTGAGTGGGTGGATAGAAGGTTACTTGAACTATATGCCTTGCAAAATTAATCAGATTAATCAACCAAATTGTAATATTGATGGCAGTGGGATGGGGTAGGGTTGTGGGATCTCACAGAAGAAACAGCAGGGATAAAGGCATGGAAATGTGAAGATGGAGGGTATGTTCGGAGGAGAGTAAAACTGGGGCCTCCTGAAACCCTGGCACGACTGGAAAGACCTAGGGTACTTCTTGGATGAGAAGGTTTCTGGTATTGAATTTCCACTTTCTTTTTCATGAGTCAGGCAGGCAGAGCATTTGGCTGGTAGGACAAGAGCTTTGTTAGTGGGGTCTGGGGGTCTGGGGTGCAGTAGGGTGCTTAGTTGGTTTAGGGGTTTGATGCCACGAAGTTTGCCCACGTCCATCTGGGGAGCTGAATCATGGCCTGCATTTCTGGTTGATCCACTGGAAGTAAAATACTACTAAGGGATACTCAGAGGACTTTAAGCAGGGTCTCAGATCTCTGTGCTCTCTGGTGGAACCCGGTAATTCAGATAGTGTGGCTTCTGAGAATTGTGCCCAACAATGGGAGAAATAGCTTATGGTAAACACAAACAAATCAGTGACCTTCCGGCTGTGGTTATGGTTAAAAGATTTTTAAGGTTTTTTTTTGGTAGGAGGAACCATCGTATGTAAAAAGGAGTTCATTGTGTCTGCTCAAACCCATGTCACCGTCCTATAGTCTGAATTTTTGCTGTGAACGCTAAAGAAAACATTTAGCAAATCGAAGTCAACTGTGCTCTGCAGCAAAAGTTTGAATCATGCTTCGTGTCTCTTCCCCCAACTCAGAGGCACTGAGAGAAGCAGAATGTGCCTCAAGATGGAGCCCTTGAACCACAAAGTTTTGAAGCAAAGTCAGTGAATTTGTAAACTTGCCAGGCACAGATGAAGCTGGAGCTGCTGGTCAAAGCTGGTGGCATTTCTCATGGGGAAATCAGAAGATGGGGAAAGCGGTATCCCCATCCCCTAAAGTTTTCATGGGGGCCAGGCAAACCTGAGGGGCAGGCTGGTATGGCAGTTTTTTGGGTTTTTTTTTTTTTTGAGACAGAGTCTCGCTCTGTCACCAGGCGCCAGGCTGGAGTGCAGTGGCACGATCTCAGCTCACTGCAACCTCTGCCTCCCAGGTTCAAGCAATTCTCCTGCCTCAGCCTCCCGAGTAGCTGGGACTACAGGCTCGTGCCACCACACCCAGCTAATTTTTGTATTTTTTTTTTTGGTAGAGACGGGGTTTCACCATGTTGGCCAGGATGGTCTCAATCTCTTGACCTCGTGATCCACCTGCCTTGGCCTCCCAAAGTGCTAGGATTACAGGCATGAGCCACCGCGCCCGACTGTTATGGTAGTTTTGAGACTTGGGCTCCAACAGCTTACAGGGTTAAAAAGTTAAATCAACAGGATAAATAATTTTACTTGTATTAATAAATATATTTGTTTCTCTAACAAAGTACATATTTCCCTCTTCTTAAGCCCATCTCAAATGGTAAAAACACTACTCAAAATTTTAATAATCCTCTGTGATCCCTAGAGGTTCTTATTGGTATATAAGCACTTTCCTTAGACGTGAGGGAATGACACACAAAGGAAGCATCAGGTAGGAGGCTACTGCAGTACCCAAGTAAATGAGATGCTCCTTGCATCAGAGAAAGGTAGCTCAATGCAGGAAGAAGAGCAAGGGCCTCAGCATTTGCCATGTCTAGGCTAGATTCTGTCTCTGCCCTTTCCTAGCTATGTACTCTCAGGCTGGCTTCTCAACCTAATAATAACTATTCCAGACTCTTAAGGATTGAAGATGATGCATTAAAATGCCTGAGGCTTGTGCCTGTGAATAAAGTGCTACTACTGACTACTGCTGGAGCAGTCATGTATACATGCTGAGGCTGTGCACTGAATAAGACATCACATGTATGGAGGTGCCATTCACACTTCAGACATATGATGTATATCAATGCAAGTGAGCCCCAGAGCAACAGGGAACAGCCCTTTACATCAACCCACACTGGTCCACGCAGCCATGTGCTTATGGGGCAAGCATGTGGACAGGCATGAATTATTGCACATGTTTGCAAAGCTGATTCTTTCACCCCCTCCCACCTGCAGACCTAAATAGAAAGCTGATACAGTCACCCCTCCCACTTTGGCAGGGAAGGTTTAGTAAAGAGGCTGTTATTACCAGGAGGCTGCATGACTCAAGCAAGCAGGTAAGCTGGGTCTTGGATAACAGCTCAAGCTGTGCAGTGTCTTTGCCTGATTCCTCACAAGCCTTTCATGCTCAAGCCAATGGCTTACAAATGATCCATGGAACTGCCTTTGGGGATGGTAGCAATCATCGCAGCATTAACCCCATCCTCCCCTTCCCACTCTTCTAGAGGTGGACCATCAGCCACACAAAGGGCCATATGCCACCCTTTCTCTGGCCCAGCTGTGTAAGCTTGTCCAGCTGGGCTACTGCTAAGTGACATCAGGGTCTATCATATTATCAATAGCACAGACTTTTGTTTGATGATATATAATTAATTAATTACACTTAGCAGTGCTTTGTACAATTGTTAGATATTGTTATCCTTGTGTTCTTCCTACTCCTCATCTCCTTTCATTTTTCCCTTTGTTCCCCTAATAACCCTCTTTGCCTTTTTTCTTTCTTGCTGAGGTTATGTATTCCTTATAACTTTGTCCTTCCTCTATTTTCTTTTCATTCCTCCTGTCAGCTTTCTCTTTCTCAGCCCATAGCTCTTCTCTTCTCCATGTTTCTTCTCCTTTTTGTTCAATTTCTTCCCCCTCTCTGTATGGTTTCCTTCCCACCCAGTTTTTAATTTCATTCAGTTTTATTTCCGCATCCACCCTGACAAGCACCTTCTCTATTTTTCCCTCCTTTATTCAAGAGCTTAATTTCTCCCTGGGATACTGGTGTCAAAGAGTTCTGGTAGGGCCAGGTGTGGTGGTTTACGCCTGTAATCCCAGCACTTTAAGAGGCCAAGGTGGGTGAATCACCTGAGGTCGGGAGTTCGAGACCAGCCTGACCAATATGGAGAAACCCCGTCTCTACTAAAAATACAAACAATTACCCAGGTATGGTGGTGCATGCCTGTAATCCTATCTACTCAAGAGGCTGAGGCAAGAGAATCACTTGAACCCAGGAGGTGGAGGTTGCGGTGAGCCGAGATCATGCCATCGCACTCCAGCCTGGGCAACAACAGCAAAACTCCGTCTCAAAAAAAAAAAAAAAAAAAGAGTTCTGATAGATGGAAAGTCACAAAGGTGGGGGTGCTAGGCCCCCATTTGGTCCAAGCCAGGTCCTGTAAATGTCCATTTCACTTCAAATCCTTAAAGACTAACGGAATCCAGAGAAGTGACCATCATGGATCTAGTCTAAAGAAAGTGAGCTGAGAATTTAGACCTAGCCCAGGTTTAAATCCAAGTCCATGGCTCTTTTCCCCTTGAAATTACAGAGAAGTTGTGGAGTCTCTTTAGGACTAGCCTCATGGTCTTGACCTTTTTGAGTGTCAGGGTCTCCTACGAGAGTCTACTGAAACTTTTGAATCCTCTTAGAAGAACGCGCATGAGCTTAAAGTTTTGCTTACAAAGTTAAGGAGTTCACAGACATCCTGAAGCCCATTCATGGATTCTCCAGAAGCCCTTTGGCTGGAGGTTGGACCACATAAATTCAAACTCCAAAGGAGGACTTGTCTGCTTTGCCCCGGCAGTTGGTGTAATAAGTTGTAGGGTGGCGATCTAAGGCAAAATGTTGTACTTCAGTACTAGAGCTAAAGACTCTGGTGAGAGTTTTGTAGATTGAGGAGATAGATATTGGTCAGGTTTTGTCTGCTGTATGAATTTCCTGCTCAAAGTAAAGACAAGAGCCTTCACATTTCATAGTTTGTCGTTTCCTGGCCATTTGGAAACCTGGCTGTTTTGACTGTACAAACTTACAGCTGGGGCCTGAGCAGTGAGCAGAATGGAATGTCTGTCAGGACATCTGTAGCTTTCTACAGCTTCCTGCTTTTGTCAGCTTCAGTTTAATATCTATTATTGAGAAGAGTAGAGTAAGGAGGTCATTTTCTTTGTCCAGATTTTTTTATTCAAGGTAACTTTTTCCATGTGAAAAATAAATGTGGGAGGAAAGAATCTCATTTCTCCATTTTGGGGAATGATTTATTTGAGGAGTCTGAACTCTGGGCCTGTTTTATTTAATCAGTATGGTCCTGTGAATTATATTATGGTTTAATTTTAGTCATGATGCTTATGCTTTATTTGTACCCTTTGTGGAACTTCAGTGTTTTCTAATTAATTTGTTTTCTTCTTCTCTCTGCTAATTAGGTCTTCCAAATTTATAAGCAGAATCAGATTTCCAAGAGCAATTTACTCCTTTCTTCATTCTGTTAGGCATTATTTGGAATGGCTTTTCTTCAGTGAATTCAATTCACTGGTATTATGAACAATTTTTGTGTAAAATCCTGCTCCAAGGGAGGAGGAGCTAAAGAGAACAACACACAACCCTTGCTGTACCCAGGGTGTGTGTGTGTGTGTGTGTGTGTGTGTGTGAGATGCATATGATGCATATGTGTCATGTGATGTGTGTGTGTGTATGGGGGTGGGGGAATTATTGAGAAGAGAAGAAAGCAAAGAGTAGGAGAGGCAAGGGCAGGTGGAAATTCACCAGATTGAGAGACTAGTCCCTAGGCTGGCAGTTAAAAATGTGATGTGCCCAGTCCAAAAGGGTTGGATGAAGACAGAAGGTGCTGGGAAAGCTTAATTTTACAGCTGGAGACATCCAGGATGTTATGCTGATGGCTGCATCAGTAACTTCTCGACTCACTGTTGGTGGCAGACATTCCCATTTCTCTCCAGCTGACAACGGGTCAGGACTGGGTGAAGGTATTCTGGGCTCACACTGTACAGTGCTGAGGAAGGCAGAAGATGACTGGCTAATGACGTTAAGAGACTTAGGGAACAGTGGAGTGGGAGGAGCAGGTGTGAGGCAAAATTATAAGTTCCATAGATCACATTTTCTTAAAATATACAAGTGATGAATTATTCATGCTTCACCAAGAAGAATACAGTATCTTAGGACTTTTCACAGTTGTCTTCAGTTATTGTCATCAACACAATTACACTTTTCTCCTTGTAACTGTCCACTAACATGGCATGTTGTCTAAGTGAATCAAGTATGTTTAATCATGATTGCAAATGCCAGTGTCATGTGAATCCTTCTGAGTGTAGAAAACAGTGTGGAGAAACTCTTGCTCAGCTAACAGTGGAACTTTAGGTCTAGACTTTTGAAGAAAGTTATTTCCAAAAGACTTTAGAGTAAACTATTGTTGAGAATCTTATTGACCTTCATAAATACCTCCTCTAATAGAACTTTTTCGTGAAAGTACAAGAACTTCTTTTTATCCCTTTTAGACTTGCCACTTTTCTGATTTTAGTTTGGAAGAACAGTGGCAGGGTGGGGTGGAATCCCATATCTACACCTGGGAAAGTAACCTGTATGTGTATTGAAGAATTAATGTGGATGTCTTGAATTTTGTTTGCTTTGTTTTTTTTTTTCTTTTTTGAGACGGACTTTCGCTCTTGTTGACCCGGGCCAGAGTGCAATGGTACGATCTCAGCTCACTGCAACCTCCACTTCCCGAGTTCAAGCGATTCTCCTGCCTCGGCCTCCTGAGTAGCTGAGATTACAGGCCTGCACCACCACGCCCAGCTGATTTTGTATTTTCAGTAGAGATGGGGTTTCTCCATGTTGGTTGGTCAGGCTGGTCTCGAACTCCCAACCTCAGGTGATCCGCCCACCTCGGCCTCGGAAAGTGCTGGGATTACAGGCGTGAGCTACCGTGCCCAGCGGAATTTTGTTTGCGTAAGAAATTCTATGTAGCAGATACTCTCCTAGCCTTCTGCCCACTTAGCAGTCACTCCATGCTGTTAGGCCTGTGGTGAGGTATATAATAATAGTACCTACACGAATATCTGTACAATGTTAAATACTCTCAAGAAAAATGGACATGTTTCCCAGACTATTTTTATGTCATATCTGTCTCAGAGGTTGTAAGTTCTGACAGCATGTTTCTCTTCAGATATTGTTTCAGTGATAGGTGCCTGTCTTTGGGGCAGAAACAAGAATAGAGATGAACCTCATTATAATAATAAAAGAAAGCTACAACATAGCGAGTCCTAAGTATAGGAAGCATTTGAAGAAGAGATGCTCTTATTTGAACAGAAGAAGTGGGAACCAAAGACAATTGACAAGGAAAGAGAAATGGGAAAGCAGGACTCAAAATCACTTAGATCTGCCTACAGTGATCAGACATCCCAGTGTAAATCTCTTTTCCAAGACCGTCCTTCCCTGGGAGCATAGGGTCAGATTGCAGTGAAGGATTCTGGCTGAAATCCTACCAGAGCATCTGAGCCTTTTCTTGCCTATTCTCTCTTCTTCAACTTCTACTGTCTTCTCATCTATTTTTCTATCTTCTGAATGGGAAGTATACCAAAAGACCAAGTGTCTCCACTTCTTCTGAATATCAAGACAATTCAAGTTAACTAGAAACAACAATGAAATAGAAAGCTCTCTTCCCCAATCAGTTTCTCTCTGCTACTCTGCCCCAGGAAACAAGAAAAGCTACCAGGGGCACCAGTTGACAGCTCTCAGCAAGTCACTTTACCAGTCACTCTTAGGATTGGTACTAACTTTCAACATTTTTCCTCATGAGCAGTGCGCCAGCCCTCCTTCCTCCCATCGACAGCAGTGTGTAGATCCTGGCAACAGTATATATATATATATACTGCTGTTTATATATATATATATTGGTTTTATAAATATATATGTATTTGTTATATATATATAATATATATATGTATAACCGATATTATATGTATTGGTTATCTATATAACATATATATATATATATATATAAAACCAATATATATATGTATATATATGTTGGTTGCCGGTTCACTTTAATAATTGTTTCTTTTGCTGTACAGAAGCTCTGGAGTTTAATTAGGTCCCATTTGCCTATTTTGGCTTTTGGACAGCATCAGTTTTAACAACTGTTTTGTACTGGAAATGATAGGGTAATTTATTGTCAAAACTGGAGTGCATTTTTTCTTCTTTAACCTAGACATTGGGAGAGATTTTTATTTTGTTTTCCCTTTTTACTTTGAGATAACTGTATATTCACATGCAGTTTAAGAAATAATACAGATAAATTCCTCACACCCATCACCCACAGTTTCCCTCAGTGGTAACATCTTGGCTAACTATAGTACAATATCGCAGCCACGGAATTGACATTTATATAATCCGCTTAACCTTATTCATATTTCTCCAAGTTTTACATGCAGTCGTGTGTGTGTATTTTGTCCTTTGCAATTTTATCTTTATGTGTAGAATAGCGTGACCACCACCACAGTCAAGATGCAGAAGAGTTCTGTAACAAGGATCCCTTGTATTGCTCTTTTATAACCACACTTACCTCCCTTCCATGCCCCATCTCCACCCCTAATCCCAAACCTTGGTAACCAGTAATCTGTTCTCCATCTCTGTAATTGAGTCATTTCAAAAATGTTACATAAATAAAATCATACAGGATGTAGCCTTTTTAGATTGCCTTATTTATTTATTTTAGCTGAGCATATTTTCCTTGAGATCCATTTAACTTGTTGCATGTATTGGTAGTTTGTTCTTTTTATACCATTCCGTGGTATGGATACACCATATTTTGTTTATCCATTCTTCAGTTGATGGACATTTGGGTTGTTTCAAGTTTGAGGCTATTACAAATAAAGATGCTATGGCTATTTTAGTACAAGTCTTTGTGTGGATATAAGTTTTCTTTTTTCTTGGTTAAATGCCCAAGAATGCAATATCTAGGTTGCATAGTAAGCACGTTTATTTTTTATAAGAAATTACCATACTCTTTCCATTGGTTGTACCATTTTACATTCCCACCAGCAGTGTGAGTGCTCTAATTTCTTGGCATCATTGCCAGCAATTTTCTTTTTATTTTAGACATTCTGATAAGTGTATAGTGATATGATGCACAATCCCACTTCCAGTACCAATGTTTAGTGGTTGCCCCCTGGAGAGCAGAACCAACCTCCTACTCAAAATTGAGTGAGGGAAAGGGCAAGTAACTTTGGATTTTATTATGGTCTGGGGATGGGGCTAGGATGAGGACTCCTGTGTGTGGACAGAAATTTTTGTGGTTTGACATTTCTGGTGGTGCCAGGGGAAAGAGTGCCCAGGCTTTCTTATTAGCCCACCTAGATATAAAGAAAAAGGGAAGGGAGAGTGGTAGGGACTGAAAGCTGTCAGTGGTCAAACATCAAAAATAGATTCAGAAACTTTATTACAAGTTGCTTTTGCACCTTTGCCAAGATCAGTTAAACATACTTGGGTAGGTCTATTCCTGGGTTCTCTATTTTGTTCCATTGATCCTTGTGTCTGTTCCTTTGCTGATACTATACTGTCTTGACCTCTATAGCCATATAGTGAGTCTCAGCACAGGGTAGAGTGGTTCTACCCACTTTATTCTTCCCTTTAAAGGTTTTAAAAATTATTCTAGATTCTGTGTAGTTCTATGTGAATTTTTGAATACAATTCTTTATGTCTACAGAAATCCCTGCTGGGACTTTGATAAATATTGTATTAGTCTATAGATCAATTGAGAGATAATTTACATTTTTACTATTTTGAGTCTTCTAGTCCGTGAACACAGTATGGTCCTTCTTCTATTTAGTTCTTCTTTGATTGCTTTTATTAGCATTTTGTAATTTTCAGGACACAAATACTGTTCATGTTCTGTTAGATTTATGCCTACATATTTAATTTTCTTTGGAGTAATTGTACATAGTATTCAATTTTTAATTTCAGTTTCCACACATCTGTTGCTAGTATATAGAATTGAGATTAATTTTTGTGTATTGATTTTGTATCCTGAGGATTTGAAAAGTTCACATAGTATCTCTAAAAGTTTGTATTTTGTTGATTCTCTAGAATTTTCTATTATTATAGAAAACATGTCATCTGCAAATAAGGACAGTTTTATTTTTTCCTTTTCAATCCACATGCATTTTATTTCTTTTTCTTGCCTTATTGGACTGGTTGGAACTTCTAGCACTATGTTGAATAAGAGTGGTGAGAGTGGACATCCTTGGCTGTTGCTAAGCTATAAACAGTGAAATATTCAAAAAGACTATAAATAAAGCAAGATAAAAACCTAAAAATGTTCAAGTAACCCACTGCAAGGCTAGAAAGAGAAATGAAAGAATAAGATATATAAGAAAGAATCAAAAAAGAAATAATAAAATATCAGTAAAAGCCCTAATATATCAATAGTTAACCTTAAGTGAAAATAGTCTAAATACACCAATTAAAAACGAGACTGGCAGAATGGATTTTTTAAAGCCATGATCCAGCTATATGCTCTCTACAAGAACCTCACTTTAAATACGATGACATAGGTTAAAAGTAAAAGGATGGAAGAAGATGTAGCATGCAAGTAATAACAAAAACGACAACCACAACAATAACAAAAGCAGGAGTTCTCTCTATAACGCATGGTTAAATCTGAAAGATGGCAACTCTATCTAGATGCAATGTAACAAACATTTCTGTTACAAGGACAGCCTGCAAGGATCTTGTTTGTAGAACAAAGTTCTCTTGGACTCCTTAGTTAGAGATTGCTAACTCCTGGCCTTGCGTGGCATAATTGACACTTTTGCATCTGCTGGTCAGTTAGTGTACCAGTTATTTCTGCTGTGGCACATGGCATAGCCAGGGAGTTGCATAAAGCTGCCAGGTTAATAGCTTAAAGAATCAGTAGGAAATGTGAGAAACTATGGGTTAGCTATAAGTGAGGTGCCCGTGGCAAATGGAAGCGTAATAGTCCTCCTTCAGAGCACAGAGAAAACCAAGTAAACATTCTTGCTGCAGTTGTTTTATTATTTATGTTAAGACATAAATCTATAACTATCTACATTTTTTGGTTTGGTTATACCTCTTTGTTTTGCAAACGTACCCTCTCTACAGCTATTATTTCAATAGTAATGGGAAAAATAATACATGTTCTGTAAATAATTAAGTACTAAATTTCTATTTCTCAAAAATGAAGATGGTGATTGTGTAAACTGAACAAAATATTTGTTAACATTTATCGTCCAACTGGAAGCCTTAGTAATATCACTGACCATGTGAAAACCAGAAGACTCAAATCTGCTTATAAAATAGGAGCATCTATTTCAAAAGTTAGCCACAGAAGGTGATTTACATAGAATTCTGTGAAGCATGGCTTTTCGATTAGATCAAATGATGAGTCCCCTAAATTAATTCTATTCATTTTATTTTATATATATATATATTTTTTATTGCGATTTAGGTTTTCGGGTACATGTGCAGAACATGCAGGATTGTTGCATAGGTACAGACATGGCAGTGTGATTTGCTGCCTTCCTCCCCCATCACCTATATCTGGCATTTCTCGCCATGTTATCCCCTCCCCAACTCCCCCAACTCCCACTGTCCCTCCCCATTTCCCCCAACAGACCCCAGTGTGTGATGCTCCCCCTCCCTGTGTCCATGTGTTCTCATTGTTCATCACCCACCAATGAGTGAGAACATGCGGTGTTTGATTTTCTGTTCTTGTGTCAGTTTGCTGAGAATGATGGTTTCCAGGTTCATCCATGTCCCTACAAAGGACACAAACTCATCATTTTTGATGGCTGCATAGTATTCCATGGTGTATATGTGCCACATTTTCCCTGTCCAGTCTATCATTGATGGGCATGTGGGTTGGTTCCAAGTCTTTGCTGTTGTAAACAGTGCTGCAATGAACATTCGTGTGCATGTGTCCTTATAATAGAATAATTTATAATCCTTTGGATATATACCCAATAATGGGATTGCTGGGTCAAATGGAATTTCTATTTCTAGGTCCTTGAGGAATTGCCACACTGTCTTCCACAATGGTTGAACTAATTTACACTCCCACCAACAGTGTAAAAGTGTTCCTATTTCTCCACATCCTCTCCAGCATCTGTTGTCTCCAGATTTTTTAATGATCGCCATTCTAACTGGTGTGAGATGGTATCTCAATGTAGTTTTGATTTGTATTTCTCTAATGACCAGTGATGATGAGCACTTTTTCATATGTTTGTTGGCCTCATATATGTCTTCTTTTGTAAAGTGTCTGTTTATATCCTTCACCCACTTTTGAATGGGCTTGTTTGTTTTTTTCTTGTAAATCTGTTTTAGCTCTTTGTAGATTCTGGATATTAACCCTTTGTCAGATGGGTAGATTGCAAAATTTTTTCCCATTCTGTTGGTTGCTGATTCACTCTATTGATTGTTTCTTTTGCTGTACAGAAGCTCTGGAGTTTAATTAGGTCCCATCCTAATTTTGTCTATTTTGGTTTTTGTTGCCAATGCTTTTGGTGTTTTAGTCATGAAGTCCTTGCCTATGCCTATGTCCTGAACGGTTTTGCCTAGATTCTCTCTAGGGTTTTTATGGTGTTAGGTCTTATGTTTAAGTCTTTAATCCATCTGGAGTTAATTTTAGTGTAAGGTGTCAGGAAGGGGTCCAGTTTCTGCTTTCTGCACATGGCTAGCCAGTTTTCCCAACACCATTTATTAAACAGGGAATCCTTTCCCCATTGCTTGTTTTTGTCAGGTTTGTCAAAGATCAGGTGGTTGTAGATGTGTGGTGTTGCCTCCGAGGCCTCTGTTCTGTTCCATTGGTCTGTATCTCTGTTTTGGTACCAGTACCATGCATCAATGCCACGTTTTCCTGTGCATGCACAAAGAGTGAAGTGATGGGTGTTAAAGGGTTGGCTCTATTAGCAGAAAAAGATCTTTGCAAACAGGTAAATGATGCCAGTCCTATATTAGTGACATCAGATGCTTCAAAAAGAAAATTGGTTAATTTCAGTAATGACTTAATTTTTTCATCCAATTTATGCGAAGTATGGTTTTGGGAGGTTCATTTTGTTAGAGGTGAAACATCTAAATTTAATGGTAGTACTTATTTGTAAATTCAGTTAAAAATCTAATATTGAAGATAAATTTTTTTTTGGTGATAATCCAAATACAAATTTAGGTGGAATATAATTATCTTAGTAAAAGCAATGTTCTTACTAAACTAAGAAACCTATAAAGCAGAAATATATTTGGAATTGGTTGTGGGGCACATATAATTTATCATTGCATCTACACTGTGATAATCTATGAATTGAAATGGAAGCAGTAGTTTTCAACATTTACAAATACATACATACATTTAGAATAATTGAATTGCAAAGTTTTATGACGAATGTGATGTGGAACAGAGAAGAGAAAATGTTAGCATAGCAGTACGTGATCCTCTTTTGCTTCCAGTCATCATGCAGATTTCTAAAATGTTTGAGCCTTTAAAGAAGTACGTTGTTAATTAACTCAAGTGTTCTAGAGAGTATTGAATATTATTATAAATAAGTCCTTTAAATTTAGGTTGCATTTTATTTAAAATCATTTGGAAATCTTTAATTAAGGTACTCAAGGAATGAAGTACCAAAAATTTCAGCTTTTGAAGCTCTTAGCAAATTGTAATTATGGAAACAAAGCTTGTATATGAGAAGACATTGAAATTTATCAGTTAACAGATTACATGATGAGAGCCCAAACTGTGTACAAGGTTTCATTTTGACATTTTATAACTACACTTTGTAATATCTTAACTCGATGCATCTTATTTTTAACTAGAGAGTTTATAGTTTCTACTGGAATGGAATAAACTTAAGAAGACTTTGATTTTGTGGCATTTAAATGCGGTGAACCATTCAGAAGAAGCATAAACACAGAGAATTTTTTTTAGAGACAGGGTCTTGCTATGTTTCTCAGGCTGGAGTGCAGTGGCTATTTACAGGTGCACAAATAGCACACTACAACTTCGAACTCCTAAGCTCGAATGATCCTCCAACTCCAGCCTCCCTAGTAGCTGGAACTACAGGCATGCACCACCATGCCCAGCTAATGCGTTTTATCATGTAAAAATACTTGTTGAAGGACCCAAAGTGGAAGCAAAAAGACAGTACACTTCAAAATATTTTTTCTAAAATATTTAAATAATTAGAATTGAAAATATTCTCTAATTAGCAGAATTTGCTTGAAATTTACCAGATACCTTAGCGTGTGTAAAGAGAATATTTGTTTCGGTTCCCAAGTTAAATCTTTTTTGCATTTGTGCAGATTTATGGGGTACCTAAAGTTTTTTTTACCAGTATATAATGCATAGTGATCAAGTCAGGATATTTAGGGTATTCATCGCCTGAGCACAATACATTTTTTTTAATATAGTCATTGTACTCTGCCATCAAACATGGAATTTACTTTATCTTATTGTCATGTTTGTGCCCACCTAAAAAGAATCTTTTCTTTCTCTCTCTCTCTTTCTTTCTTTTCTTTCTTTTCTTTTTCTTTCTCCTTCCTCCCTCCCTCCTTCCTTTCTTCCTCCCTCCCTCCTTTCTTTCTTTCTCTCTCTTTCTTTCTTTTTGTTTTGGACTGAGTCTTGCTTTGTCGACCAGGCTGAATGCAGTGGCGTGATCTTGGCTCACTGCAACCTCCACCTCCTGAGTTCAAATGATTCTTCTGCTTCAGCCTCCTCATGAGCAGCTGGGCATACAAGTGTGCACCACCATGCCCGGCTAATTTTTGTATTTTTAGTAGAGACGGGGTTTCACTATGTTGGCCAGGCTGGCCCTGAACTCCTGACCTCAAGTCATCTGCCCACCTTGACCTCCCAAAGTGCTAGGATTACACGCATAAGCCATGGTGCCCAGCCTAAAGAGAATATTTTCTCAATTAAAAATACTATAGTCGACTGGGTGCGATGGCTCATGCCTGTAATCCTAGCACTCTGGGAGGCCGAGGCAAGCCTATCACCTGAGGTAGGGAGTTCGAGAGCAGCCGGACCAACATGGAGAAATCCCATCTCTACTAAAAATACAAAATTAGCCGGGTGTGGTGGTGCATGCCTGTAATCCCAGCTACTTGGGAGGCTTAGGCAGGAAAATTGCTTAAACCTGGGGGGCAGAGGTTACGGTGAGCCGAGATCATGCCATTGCATTCCAGCCTGGGCAACAAGAGTGAAACTCTGTCTCAAAAAAAAAAAACAACAGAAAATACTATAGTCTTCGGAAAAGAATCAACTAAAGTGATGAGAATTTCAAATATATTAACTATAAACTGCAACTTCGAAAAATATTGCAGGCAAATTTATTAAGTTCTGGATAAATATATTTTCAGAGAAATGTCAGTGACATGGTATTAGAAATAAATATAGCTGATAAATGGATTAAAGTTCATGAATATATGCCAAGAATAATTATTCTGCTTATGTATTTTTTAATTTTGGAAAATGATTTCGAAATGTTTGTTACATGATGTGTTATTTTAAAAAGAATTTCATATTTGAAAATAGTTTGAATATACAATTTTTTTTGTTTTGAGACAGGGTCTCGCTCTGTCGCCAGGCTGAAGTGCAGTAGTGCGATCTCGGTTCACTGTAACCTCCACCTCCCAGGTTCAAGGGATTCTCCTGCCTCAGCCTCCTGAGCAGCTGGGATTACAGGTGCCTGCCACCACGCCCAGCTAATTTTTGTACTTTAAGTAGAGACGGGGTTTCACCATGTTGGCCAGGCTGGTTTTGAACTCCTGACCTCACAATCTGCCTTCCTTGGCCTCCCAAAGTGCTGTGATTTGTAGGCATGAGTCACTGTGCCTGGCCCCGAATATATAATTTTTAGTTTTTTTTTCAAAGCAGTTAGTCCAATTTTCTGATCAATAAATATCTTTTAAAAGCATATAACATTTCCAAATGTTTTAATTTAGAAATTATATGATCATCTTACATAACCAGGCAACACAAATCACATAAAAATATGTATGCCCTCAGAGACACTGTGGTATGTTCTAACCAGGTTTCCTTCTATGTGTACTTAAGTGTGCATAATATCAATAATTCACGTGAAGGGCTTTATATATGACTTGATGACCCACAGTACCATTGAGCAAGAAATAGCCTTGTCCTGGGTATGCTATTTGACCCGAATCTACCTTGTCTTTCATTTCTTCTCACATACTTGCTTTCTATTTTTCTGAACTTCTCTGACTATAAGGTTCTATCTGTTTTCTTTTCTTGCTTGTACTCTGTCAGAAAACTATTTTGCAGTCATTCATACCAGTATTTACTGAGTGAGGTTATTCTAACATCATGTAGAAACAGTTGAATCAAATCGTAACATACCATTGATTAACTGGGTAAACTTTGGTAAATCACGTAATGTCTCCAAATTGCAATGTTCTTATTTATGAGACATGGATGATAATATCTGCCTTGTGGGATTGTGCAAGTATTTTAAAAATAATATTCGTAGGCATTTAAAAATATTATATTTTAAGAGCAACTGGAGAAAGTCATATAACTAATCGGATATATGTTCACTTTAAATTAAAATTGACTAAGCTCATCTGGGCTGTGAGGGTGGCTGGCCAACTGACTTTATTTCTCTGGTCAATTTGTCCTCCAACTCTTTTCAATAATTCATGCATTCTCAGCTCTCTTCTCAGATCTCTGCTGATCTTCACCTCCTTTACTTTTTACAGATGACATGGTTTGTGCTTTGCAGAGAAAGTGGAAGCCATCCCATCAGAATTTCATCAACTTCCTGTCATATTTATAAGCTCACTGGCAACACATTGAATCCTCCCCCTTCTCACTTATTACCAAGGTTGGGGGGAGGATAGTTCTCTTTCAATGAAAGGTGAGTCTCTCCACTTCTTTCTGCATCTGCTCCCTTCTCACTTTCCCAAAACTTAATATGATCCAAAGATATCTCTCTCAATGCTGGATATCTTCTCCTTGTCCCAGAGTGATTCTCTATCCTTCTCCACTCTGCTGCGTACCCAGGAAGGGCTGATCTTAACAGACTATGTCAATGGTCTTTCCAGCCCTCTGCCTTTTTGTTGGGTTAGACCAAAGAGAGGCCCTACAAGATATTAAGGGGGATCTTACGGTCTTTCGTGTGTTGACTGACTTTCTCAACTTGACATCAATTAGGCAGCCCTTTCCCACAGCTACGCTCTCTAGTTAATGATAACTGTTCCCCTCTTACCCTCTAGAGCCTAAGGGTAGTAATGTTTCTCTCGCTGTTACTATGCATGGGATGCATCAACATCCTTTGTTGATTTTCCTATCCCCTGCCAACAACTTTGTAAATAATCTCTTTATTAAACTCTCCTCATTTACCTAATTTAAGTGTGCTATATGTTTCATGACACCATCTTGAACACAGTTCAAGATGTGTCACAATCTTGAAAACACTTGTCCCTGTCCCTCAGTATCTATGTGGGGGGATACTAAAATTCATGAATACTCAAGTCCCTTATATAAAATGATATAGTATTTGCATATAATCTATGCACATCCTCTGGTATACCCCAAATCATCTCTAGATTACTTATAATACCTAATACAATGTAAATTCTACCTAGTAATTGTTATACTGTATTGTTTAGAGAATAATGACAAGAAAAGATTGCACATGTTCATTACAGATGCAGCCATCCTTTTCTTCTCAAGTATTTCCTGACCCACAGTTGGTTAAATCCATGGATGTGGAAACCACGGATACGGAGGGCCAATTGTACACTCCTTTATGTTTATATTCATTGCTGAATACTTTCTATTCACATGTAAAACTACTCCAGTGAAACTTCTCTTGTTAAAGTTACCAGTAACCATCATAGTCCTAAAAATGAGGGACAATTTGAAGTACTCATCTTGGTCTCTGTCACATTTTTGGCTGGTTTTTATCTGCACCCATTTCTACATCTGGGAAGCCCAATTTTTTTTTTTTTTTTTTTTTTTGAGATGGAGTCTCAGTCTGTTGCCCAAGCTGGAGTGCAGTTGTGCGATCTCGGCTCACTGCAACCTCTGCCTCCCAGGTTTAAGCGATTCTCCTGCCTCAGCCTCCCGAGTAGCTGGGATTGCAGGCACCCGCCACTATGCCTGGCTAATTTTTTTGTATTTTTAGTAGAGACGGGGTTTCACCATGTTGACCATGCTGTCTTAAACTCCCGACCTGTGATCCGCCCGCCTCGGCCTCCCAAAGTGCTGGGATTATAGGCGTGAGCCACCCGTGCCTGGCCTGGGGAGCCCACCTTTGAGAATTTTCTGAGAAAGGTGGATATCTGCTCCAGCATAGATGCACAGACATAGAAAACATTAGATTTTCAAATTCTATGTGGCAGATACCATAGAGGCTCAAGACTCAAGTGTTCCCAACTAGGAGTGCTCCTCTGAAGTCAGTAACAAATGCAAGCTGTAACAGCTTAGATCAGGGTTTCACAAACTATCTGTGCTGAAGGGCTAGGTTTAAAAAATTTCCAATCTGCTGAAGTCATATACTTTTATAATAGGCAATAAAAAGCAAATCATTAGAAAAATAACACATTAAAATGTCCTAAAACTAAAAACTCCAATTTTATATAATTGGGTTCTCAAGAGAGAAGATTACTCTGTCAAAGTACTGTAAAATTTCTTTTTTAAAAATTTATTTATTATACTTTAAGTTCTGGGTACATGTGCAGATCGTGCAGGTTTGTTACATAGGTATACACGTGCCCTGGTGGTTTGCTGCATCCATTCCTCCGTCATCTACATTAGGTATTTCTCCTAATGTTAGCCCTCCCCAATCCCCCCACCCCCTGCTATTCCTCCCCTAGCCCCCCACACCCCCAGTGTGTGATGTTCCCCTCCCTGTGTCTGTGTGTTCTCATTGTTCAACACCACTTTTGAGTGAGAACATATGATGTTTGGTTTTCTGTTCTTGTGTCAGTTTGCTGAGAATGATGGTTTCCAGATCCATCCATGTCCCTGCAAAGAACATGAACTCATCGTTTTTTATGGCTGCATAGTATTCCATGGTGTATATGCGCCACATTTTCTTTATCCAGTCTATATCATTCTATTATAAAGATGCAGGCACATGTATGTTTATTGTGGCACTGTTCACAAAAGTACTGTAAAATTTCTAAATGCTTATTTTCCATTTCTGCGCTGGTTACATATTGGTGACATTTTGGATACCACCTGTGAGTGGCAGTGGTTTATACTTCATTCTTGGAGGAAGACAGTGGTAGGAATATGATGCTCAGCAGCAGAGCAGTAGGAGAGGCACATTAACCAGATCTTGCCTGCCATTCACTTGGCTATTTTCTGGCTGCTGAATCCCTCATCCCATCTGATTTTGTCCACTCTTCAAGTTGGGCCCTCCAGCTGTTTTTTTGTTTTGTTTTGTTTTTTGTGGATTCTGTGAACTACCCAATATCTTTCCAATAAAAATATCTTTACTACTATGAACATTTTAACAATATTAGTTCTTTCAATCTATGAGCAAGATATCTTTCCATTTTGTGTGTGTCTTCTTCAGTTTCTTTCATCAATGTTTTATACAGTTTTCATTGTAGAGATCTTTCACTTCCGTGGTTAAATTTATTTCTAGATATTTTATTTTTTGTAACTATTATAAATGGAATTACTTTCTTGATATCTGTTTTTAGATACCTTGTTATTGGTGTATAAAAATGCTACTGATTTTTATACTTTGACTTTGTATCCTGTAACTTTAGTGAACTCATTTATTAGCTCTAACAGTTTTTGGTGGTTTTTACCTACAAAATCTAGTCATTTGCAATCAGGAACAATTTGACTTCTTTTTTTCCTATTTGGATGGCCCTTAATGTTTTCTCTGGCCTGATTGCTCTCAGTTAGGACTTTCCATACTATGTTGAATAAAAGTGTTGAAAGTGGGCATCCTTGTTTTGTTCCAGATCTTAGAAAATTTTCAGCTTTTCCTTTTTTAGAATGATGTTAGTTGTGGGTTTGTTATATGTGGCCTTTATTACGTTGGGGTATGTTATTTCTATACCTAAATTGTTGAGGGTCTTTATCATGACAGGATGTTGAATTTTATCCAATGTTTTTATGCATCTATTGAGATGATCATATAATATTTGTCCTTTATTCTGTTAATGTGATGTGTCACATTTATTGATTTGCTTATGTTGAACTATCCTTGAATCCCTTCAGTGACTCCCACCTGATCTTGGTGAATCATCTTTTTAATGTTCTGATGAATTTGGCTTACTAGTGTTTTCTTTTGTAAATTATTACCATTTAAAAAATGTTGTGGGTACACAGTAGGTATATATATCTATGGGTTACATGAGATGTTTTGATGTAGGCATGCAATGCCTAATAATCACATCAGGGTAAATGGATTATTCATCCCTCAAACATTTATCATTGGTGTTACAAACAATTCAGTTTTACTCTTAGTAATTAAAAAATATATGCTTAAATTATTTTTGACTGTAGTCACCCTTTGAGTGAGCAAATATTAGATTTTATTCATTCTTTCCATTTTTTTATTTCAATAGTTTTTCGGGTAATAAATGGCTTTTGGTTGCATTGAAAAGTTCTTTAGTGGCCATTTCTGAGATTTTGGTGCACCAGTCACCTGAGCACTGTACACTATCCGATGCGTAGTCTTTATCCCTAACCTCCCTGTCTCCCTTCCCCTTGAGTCCCCAAAGTCCATTCTCTCATTTTTATGCCTTTGTGTCCTCATAGCTTAGCTCTTGCTTATAAGTGAGAATATATGATATTTGGTTTTTCATTCCTGAGTTACTTCATTTAGAATAATGATCTCCAACTCCAACCAGGTTGCTGTGAATGCCATTATTTCATTCCTTTTTATGGTTGAGTAGTATTCCGTGGTATGTGTGTGTATGTATATATATATACACATCCATATATATATATATGTATATATATAAGGAAAATGTGATGTATATATATGTGTGTATATATATATGTGTGTGTGTGTATATGCACACACACACACACACACACACACACACACACACACATCACATTTTCCTTATCCACTTGTTGATTGATGGGTGTTTGGGCTGGTTCCATATTTTTGCAATTGCAAATTGTGCTGTTATAAATGTGCACATGTAGGTATCTTTTTCATATAATGACTTCTTTTCATCTGGGTAGATACCCAGTGGTGGGATTGCTGGATCAAATGGTAGATCTACCTTTAGTTCTTTAAAAACAAAGCTCCGTGCTGTTTTCCATAATGGTTGTACTATTTACATTCCCACCAACGGTGTAAAAGCGTTTCCCTTTTCACCACATCCATGCCAACATCTATGATTTTTTTGATTTTGGCCATTCTTGCAGGAGTAAGGTGGTATCTCATTGTGGTTTTGATTTGCATTTCCTTGATAATTAATGATGTTGAGCATTTTTTCATATGTGTGTTGGCCATTGGTATATCTTCTTTTAAGAATTGTCTATTCATGGACTTTGCCCACTTTTTGACAGGATTATTTGTTTTTTTCTTGCTCATTTGTTTGAGTTCCTTGTGGATTCTGGATATTAGTACTTTGTTGGATGTATAATTTGCAAAGATTTTCTCCCACTCTGTGGGTCTGCTGATTATTTCTTTTGCTGTGCAGAAGCTTTTTTAGTTTAATTAAGTCTCATCTGCTTATCTTTGTTTTTGTTGCATTTGGTTTTGGGTTCTTGGTCATGAACTGTGCCTAAGCCAATGTCTAGAAGAGATTTTCCTATCTTTTGTTCTAGAATCTTTATGCTATCAGGTCTGAGATTTAAGACTTTAATCCATCTTGAGTTGATTTTTGTGTAAGGTGAGAGATGGCAATCCAGCTTCATTCTTCTACATGTGGTTTGTCAATTATCCCAGCATCATGTGTTGAATAGGGTGTTGTTTCCCCACTTTATGTTTTGGTTTGCTTTCTCAAAATTCAGGTGACTGTAAATATTTGGCTTTATTTCCAGGTTCTGTATTCCATTCCACGAGTCCACATGCCCGTTTTTATACCAGTATCATGCTGTTTTGGTAACTATAGCCTTGTAGATAGTTTGAAGTCAGGTAATGTTATGTTTCCAGATTTGTTCTTTTTGCTTAGTCTTGCTTTGATGATGTGGGCTCCTTTTTGGTTCCATATACGTTTTAGGATTGGTTTTCTTCTAGTTCTGTGAAGAATGATGATGGTATTTTGATAAGAAATACATTGAATTTGTATATTGTTTTGGCAGGATAGTAATTTTCACAATACTCATTCTACCCATCTATGAACATGTGATGTGTTTCCATTTGTCTGTGTCATCTATGATTTCTTTCAGCAGTGTTTATAGTTTTCCTTGTAGAGATCTTTCACCTCCTTGGTTGGGTATATTCCTAAGTATTTTGTTTTTGCAGCTGTTGTAAAGGGGCTGGGTTCTTGATTTGATTCTCAGCTTGGTCATTGTTGGTGTATAGCAGTGCTACTGATTTGTGTACATTGATTTTGTATCCTGAAATTTTACTGAATTTATTTATCATATCTAGGAGCTTTTTGGAGCTACTTTTAGGGTTTTCTAGGTATATGATCTTATCATCAGTGTACGGTGACAGTTTGACCACCTCGTTACAGATTTGGATGCCCTTTATTTCTTTCTCTTGTCTGATTGCTTTGGGTAGGCCTTCTAGTACAACGTTGAATAGCAGTGGTGAAAGTGGGCATCCTTGTCTTGTTCCAGTTCTCACGGGAAATGCTTTCAACTTTTCCCCCATTCAGTATAATGTTGGCACGTAGATGGCTTTTAATGCCTTGAGGTATGTCCCTTCTGTGCTGATTTTGCTGAGGGTTTTAATCATAAAGGGATGCTGGATTTTGTCAAATGCTTTTTCTGTGTCTATTGAGATGATCATGTGATTTTTGTTTTTAATTCTGTTTATGTGATGTATCACATTTATTGACTTATGTATATTAAACCATCCCTGTATCCCTGGTATAAAACCTACTTGATCATGGTGGATTATCTTTTTGATATGCTGATAGATTCAGTTCAGTAGTGTTTTGTTGAGAATTTTTGGAGTTGATTTTCAATTTTATTCCACTGTGGTCTAGAGAGTACTTGATATAATTTTGATTTTCTTAAATTGATTGAGACTTGTTTTTTGGCCTATCATATAGTCTATCTTGGAGAATGTTTCATGTGCTATTGAATAGAATGTATACTCTGCAATTGTTGGGTAGAATGTTCTGCAAATATCCGTTAGGTCCATTTGTTTGAGGGTATAATTTAAGTCCATTGTTTCTTTGTTGCCTTTCAGTCTTGGTGACTTGTTTAGTGCTGTCAGTGGAGTATTGAAGTCCCCCACTATGATTGTGTTGCTATCTATCTCATTTCTTAGATCTAGTAGTAGCTAAACTGTGCCTGGACTTTTGATCTGTGAAAACTTGAGATAATAAATGTGTGTTCTTTAAGATGTTAAGTTTGTGGTAATTTGATATGCAGCAACAGAGAACTAATACTGGTTGTAACAATTTTTATTACAATTTCTCAAAGAAATAATTGTGAATATTAGCCCCAGTAACTATAGGGTACTTGATAAAAATAAATACCACCTTCCCAGCCACCCAGTAGAAAATCTTGAAAAAAAGTCAGAGTATGAATTGATACCTTTCAAAGACATAGTGAAGACATCAACCCAATAATGAAATTTCTCTGGAGTCTCCACTTAAATTTTTTAAATTAAATGGAACTTGATGGCTGGGTGCAGTGGCTCACACCTGTAATCCCAGCACTCTGGGAGGCTGAGGCAAGACAGTCGCTTGAGGCCAGGAATTCGAGACCAGCCTAACATAGTGAGACCCCCACCATCTCTAAACATATTTAAAAAGTAAAAAACTAAAAATGAAAAAAATGGAACTTGGTATAAGGGCTCTAGAAGGTTGCTTTGGTGTCTTCTGAAGCTGAACATATGCTTACCCTATGATCTTACAATTCCATTCTTGGTTATACATTCAGAAAAAAATGACTGCTTACTTCCATCAAAAGGCACATAAAAGAATATTTACAACAACACTGTTAATAACTTTAAACTGGAAACTGCTTAAATGGGTATTAACAGCAGAATTAATTGTGGTATATTTTCACAATGGAATACTAGACAGCAATGAGAATGAATGACCTTCAACTGAACAGAACAATATAAATGGATTTTACAAGGATAGTGTTGAGCTGAAAAAGCCAAATACTAAACACATTGTATAGCTCCATTTACATAAAGTTAAATGAAGGGAGAATGGTTACCCCAGAGAAGTAGTATTTGGAAGAGGCACAAGAGTGGGTTCTGAGATGTTGGTAATGCTCTGCTTCTTGATCTGGGTATTGGTTCCATGTGAGGCAGGAAAATAGGATCTGGAGGCAAGGAACCGAAGGTCAATTCACACTCCAGCTGTGACATGAAATATCTTCTCCATAGAGTGTACACTGAGTAAATGACTTTGTAACTTTATTTAATGCTTTCTATTTACATAGGGTGTACACCAAGTAACCAATGGAATCCTCTAGAGGGTATTTAAACTACCCAAAATTCTGTAATGTGGCCCTTGAGCCCCTATGCTTGGGCCCACTCCTACACTATGGAGTGTACTTGCATTTTCAATGAATTCATTCATTCATTCCTTGCTTTGTTTGTGCATTTTTGTACAATTCTTTGTTCAAGATGCCAAGAACCTGGATATCATCCACCAGTAACATATTTTAGAGAGCCAGCCAGGAGAAATTCCAGGAGAAGGTAAGCCCAAAGTTTTGGATTTGTTTTTCTCCTTTCTCCTTTTCCTTTCTGTTCCATTCAGGGGAAATCTCTCTCTCTTTTCCTTTTCAGCTCAGGACTCTTAGTGGTCAGTGCCTAAACACAGAAGCAACTGCAGGTTTCTCCTGGTAACACATGGATGTACGAAGTTTTTTTAAAAATCCATCAAACTGCATTCTTATGATATCTGTACACTTCTGTGTGCATGCTATATCCCAATAGAGATTTTAAAATGAATGTGAAGATTGAATTCCACTCTGAAATGTATGCAGATTTGTTTAAATATGCAGAGAATGTGTTTCTCCTCAAAGCTTCAAGTAAAAACAGATTCTCAAGGAAGATGTATCGCCTTATTCTGTGGTTTTGTATCAGCTGTGGCTTACTTCCAGGGCTCCACATATTCTGGCTGGGAAGCAAAACCTTGATCCTAATGGATAAAGCTTTAATGTTGGAATTAGGAATGCTACAGACTGCACCAGAGATGTTGAGACCCATTTCTGGTCTCCACTCTTAAACCATATTACAGAGTTGACCATCTCCACTCTCCTGGGATCAGATTTTTCTTGTTTATTGCATACATGCTGGTCTCTGATAGATATACTTGGTCTGACATTGATATCAACTCTCTTCCACTTTAAGCCATAGTAGTCCTTCATGCAATGAAGAGCTATGCCAGAATCATGATCGCTTTTGCATACAAACATCAAGAAAGTGGTGTGGAAAGGTTTTAGTAGCCCAGTTCAAAGGTGTCAAGCCACCTGATTTATGCATTAGCTGTATGCTTCTTGAACATCTGCTCTATTCTAGGCTCTGTGGTCTCCACACCTGTTTGTGTGTGTGTGTGTGTGTCATTGTTGAGCTGCAAAGAAGTAAAAATATTTCTGGGCCAGAAGAAAAGTTATTGAATTAAGAAAGCATCAAAGTTTAGTAACAGCAATTGAAGTCATTTCTTTATGTCTTGAATTGAATGAAGTAGAGTATTTGGTGGGCATTTGCTTGTATTTCTATAAATACAAATATCCTTAAGGAATCTTTTCTACTCCCTACACTGGTGTGCAAAATGTTGGGTAGAAGTGTCTTCTTAATCATCTGTGAATTTTAAGAGCTAAGCAAGAATCAGATACAAAGTTGGCCAAAGGCAGTTTCAGGATTTTTGCATAGAAGGGAGGTTTAGTTGCAGTTGAAGTGGGGTGAGAGGAGGTTAGGAAACTTGCCTTGAATTTGTGCTTGCTTAGTAATAGATTTTACTTAAACTGTATGTTAATTTGTGATGATTTTGGTGGGTACTGATAGAAATGATAGGGCAGATCCCCGTCACCTGGCCAAAACTACCCCTTAGTGTTAGTGGAGCCAGTATAATAAGCAAATAATTGAGATGGTCTCTATCCCAGTAATACCACCTTGGAACTATTCTACAAACATGCCTTCTAGGATCTTGCTGCTGGGAAAGATATTGGCATCAGCAATTACCATAATAGACCTCAAGTAAAAGTGTAGCACTGGTCTGGGTCCAGTTACAGATCATGAAAAGTATTCTAGTTAGTTTAAGAATAAAAGGACTTGGGAAATTTATAAAATACTTGTAAGGGTTGGAGGAGCAGACTCTAAGCTGAGCTTCCAGGAATGATGCCCAGTATACTATGTAACTAGCCCACCAAGGGAGGTGCTCCCTTTGCTGGGGAATGATCAGAAGCTGGGGAATCAGGATGCTGTAGGTCTGTCTCTTGACTGTGGGACCACACCACCTCAGCTGTCCCCTGGGGATGAGGAAGCCACTGCCACAACTCTTGGCTTTAGGGCACACTGCCTCATATGTGATTCATGCCAACAAAAGGAGGGTCTATATCCTGCCTCTAACTACCCCCAGAATAGTAGCCAGTCACTGGAACCTCTGCTACTACTACCACAGAAAGATCAACTTCCTCTACTGCTGTACTTTCCAAGAGAAGTGTAGTCTCCCTTTTATTTCTACCTTCCAAACCCCACAGAGGTTCGTCTAGTTGGCAGGAGGCAGGTCACAAGAAGAACATGAGCTCTAAGACGGTATGGGAAAGGTAGTCTTTAGTTTTCTACCCTCTATCTCTGAGTAAGCCATGTTATAAGGCATTAGTGCTCAAACTTGAACTTGCATCGGAAGCACCTGGGGGTATGTTAAGACATACATTTTTGGGCCCCACCTTTAGAGTTTGTGATTTAGTAGGTCTGGGATGGGGCCCCCAGAGAATCTGCATTTTTATCAAGTTCTCAGGTGATGATGATATTGCTAGTCAAAGACCATACTTTGAGAACCACCGATCTAAGGGACATGGAATAGATTTGAAAAAGCTAATCTGCAAGGTATGTTAAAACGTGCATAAGAATCACCTGTGTAGGGTTTGTTACACTAACAGATTTTCCAAAACACCCATTGACTAGGTGTATGGTAGAAGCCAGAGAGGTGCACTTTTAACCAGTTCTCCCGGATGGTTTTTTTTTGGTAGTCTATGGGAACAATTTGAGAAATATTATGTTGGAGCAGTGACTCTAACCCTTGCCTGCATATTACATTGCTCCAAACAATGGGAAAAATTACTGATGCCTTGGTCCCATCCTTTGCATTCTGATTTGTTGAATGGACACCCACCAGAGCTCTCTGAGTGAATCTCATGTGCAGCCAAGATTGGGATGCACTGGCCTAGAAGAACATGTTGATTGAGAATGCTGGTCAGTTACCTTCAGTTGGTGGGCTAAAGTGGATTTTTTTTCTAAGCTAGTCATATTGGAGGCCACTTTTAAAGGCTTAGATGGTTTGAAGTAATTTGACTACATGGATTCCACTGCGTAAAGAAGCATAAAGAGAGATGGTCTAATCTTTACATTGCCATATTTTTAGTAATAGAAATGTGTTTTCACTGTCCTGGGAAGCCATTTGAATCTTGGGACTTCCAGAGCCTTTATAAGTCCATTGGTTTATTCAGTCATTCAAAATCCTTCAAAGTCTGCTTAGCACAGAAAATTTCTTCAAAGAGTCTATAATTTTAGACAAATGACCATATTATTAAAAGGACTTATGAGTCTATAATGTAGATCATGAATGAAAAGGCAAAAGGCAAATAGAAGGAGGCAAATATATCTACATCCATATTAATCTTAGATGAAGCTTTAATGCATAATTAGAGTTTTATCCAGGATATTCTAGAAAGATTGAATAAAAATTTGGCCCCTCCTTAAAGATTAATCTTTTCTAGCTTGTGTTTGTACTGTAAATTCTCCTAGAGTAGGGACTGAATTTATCTTTTACTTTACATTGATCTATTATTCAACAGGGAGCTGTATATCTAAGTAGAAGAGAAAGGGGGCAACCCCTTTTTTTGAGTGACGTATCTATTTCTAAAAAAAAGAAAAAGATGCTGGTATTGAATTAGGCTGGGTACTCCCATTCTGTTAATATGCCATCACCACTCTAGGATATGAAGAGTGAGAATTTTCTTCTTCTGAGATCATGGCCTCTTGATTCTCATTTTCTCTCTGGCTTCTTCAATACTACCCCTTTTTCAGGCAAACTAATACATGAACAATCTAATCAATGTGCTGCATGACTAAAGTGTGACTGCAAATGTTAGCTCCCAGGGGAAAAAAGATTGAGAGCGAGAGAGAGTATGTGGTGTATGAGAGAGAGAGAGATAGAGAGAGAGAGAGAGAAGAGAGAGAGAGAGACATGCTTCATCAATCATATTTTGGGTGGAGAGGTGAATAAGTACATATTTAACCTTTAAACACAAGCACTTTGGTATTTGAATCAGTTGAGGAATGGAAATCTTTCCAAAACATGACATGTTTGTCTCTACTTTCTTGGGCCAATGATACTCATTTCCAAACTTTCTCTCACCCATGAAACTTATTCATTCATTCATTTGTTCATCTATCCAGCAAATATTAATTTGGTGTCTCCTGTATGCCAAGCACTGTGCTCAGCCCTGGGGATATAAAGACACAAAAGATGTAGCCCCCGCACCTTCAGCATAATAGATGTGGCTGTAGATCTACTGTTGGGTGAAACTAAGAGGGAGTTGATTGATTATAGCATGGCTCACATGGCCTTGCATAAGAAAGTCAATGAAGTCAGCTTTTGTTTTGGTCATTTTTTCTCTACTCATATTGAATAACTCAATAAAATATGTCCAGTTGTATGACCATCTAGGCAATGTGATATGACAGTTTGTCTACAAATTAAAGAAATATACCAAAGACTGAAGCAACTTTTCTCAAAGTATTCTCACAAGGGTAAAGAGACTTTTCTTTTTGTGTGTGTGGTTAAAGGGTCACCCTGGGTGGGCCAACTGAAAGGCCTTTGGAGGGAACATGATGGGAGCTGGGCTCAGTTGAGTCAACTCATTCAAAGTCAAGACTCTGTACCTTTGGGCCCAGGGATGTATAAATTGGCTTATGTTTCTGAAGTCCCTACTTAGCATGTCTCTAACTTGATATCCTTAGAGAAGAGGAGTATATGGCTGGATCTAGAGTTGAACAAACCCATGAAACTGACTACCATTAACCCAAGTCGCAGGAGACTGGTACACAAACCAGAGCTCTAATATGTAAATCTATAATGAGAAATTTAAGTTTTGTTTTTTTCACAAGTTAATGAATTCTGTCTGGGTGAGAAGTTCCAGCAGAAGCCCTGGTGTAACTGGAAGGCTACTCATGGGCAAGGAACCAGAGAGGGAGGAGGTGGCTGGATGATTTTAATGTCTACTAGCTTCAGTTTCTATAGCTAAGTGCAGCAACCTCCAGCCCAGAGACCACCTGCTGCAAGGTCTGTTAAGCTATGTTCATGGGCCAAGATACCTTTTCTCCCTTGACAGTGCTGAGTAGACATTGCCAATTTTGATCCTGACCCTCTTTTTTGATTCCGTGTTTCCAGAATCAACCCTCTTTGTGTGGATACCACATTTCCTTTGGCTATTGCCAACCCTAGTATAACTGAGTTTTCTTCCTGCTTGGAAATCGACGTTTGAAAAAGCATGATGTATTAATTTCATTTGTCAGAATCTCAGAGTTCTTTTGGTAGAATTTTCCTGTAGTCCTATGTTCTTGGTATCCCATGTCTTGTTAGCTCAGTAAGACAGCTTGTCATCTGATAACAAAGCAGCTTTGCACCTCATTTAAATCTATAATTCTGAAATAATCTACTTCTGAAAACGTGTTTGAGGTCCCCCAAAATGATCAAAGTAGCTGTAAAAACAGCTTACCTATCTCTTAAAAAACTTTGAGGGCTCATAGTAAATGTGCAATGACTGGGGGTTCCAGGGTCTTAAAATCTTCCAATTTTATGAGAACTTTCAGTTTTACCGGAAGCATTAAATCTACACATCTTTTCATCTTTGACAGCTTGGCACCATGGATTCACTGGCCCCTGCAAGAGTAGAAGTAGACCAATACAACCAAAAAGAACCAGTTTGAGCATCATTATAAAACTCTCCAGGAGATAAAATATGCTCAGAAATGAATATTCTGTAGCATTCACAAAAAATATTCTGTAATCATAATTTGAGGACCTTTCTACAGGCTGAAATAGCTTTCTAAGGTCATATATATGTGGAACATCAACACTGTATACCTGAAGAATGCAGAGCTCAGGAAATTGGCAGTGCCATCTTTTAAAACAAGTAATTTACTCAGGCATAATTCCTCTACCATGAAATTCACCTGTTGAATTGTACAATTCAGTGGTTTTTATTATATTCACAGGGTTCCATAATCATCACCACTGTCTAATTTTAGAGCTTAAACACCCCCAAAAGAACTCTGTATCCACTAGCAATCACTCCCCATTCTCCCCTTCCCCAGTCCCTGGCAACCACTAATCTACTTTCTGTCTATGGATTTGCTTGTTGTGGGCATTTTATATAAATGAAATCCTATAATATGTGCCTTTTGTGTCTGTGTTTTTTTTTTTTAATTTAGCATGATGTTTTCATGGTTCATCCAATGTCGTAGCATGTATCAATACTTCATTCCTTTTGTGGCTGAATAATATTTCACTGAATGGATATACCGCATTTTGTTTATCCATACTTCACTAGGTGGACATTTAGATTGTTTCCACCTTTTGGCTATTGTGAATAATGCTGCTCTGAACAATTGTGTATGTGTTTCTGTGTGGACTTATGTTTTTATTTCTCTCAGGTATATACCTGGGAGTGGAATTACTAGATCAAATGTTACCTCTCTGTTTAACCTTTTGAAGAATGCCAAACTGTTTTCCAAAGGGATTGTACCACTTTATGTTCCCACCAGCGTGAATGAGGGTTTCAATTTCCCTGTATCCTTACCAACATTTGCTGTTTTTCTTTTTTTTTTTAAAAAAAAAAAAAACAAACTTATAGCCCTCTTGGTGGCTATGCCATGTTATCTTTTGCCTTTTTCATCACATTAAGTAGAGGAGAACTGCAGTGGATGCAGTTGGTACCCTACCTAGATCTTTGTCCTCCTCCCAAAATTATCCCCTTAGCTGTTGGCAAATCACTGGTGCTACCTTCTCTGGAGATTTGTCCCTGAAAACCTCAGGCAACGTATGACCAACAAGGGGATATAAAGGCAGCCCCCATATGTCAAGGTGGGGCTCATTCTGTGGTACCATCCTGTTCCAGAGCTTCCCCTTGAGACCAGGTTGAAACTAGTCTCTAGCTGAGACCACATCCTTGCTTAACTCCTCTGACTTTCTGCTCAATTCTACTTTCCTCCTTCCCCTTCTTCCAAGAGCACTCCCCCAACAAATCACTTACACAATAATTCCTTCTCGTTTCTGGCTCTGCTTCCTAAGATGGGAGCTTTAAGCTATTTAAATTAATTTACATACAGACTATGATCAGTTAACATATTCTTTAAATTGTGTGTGTATTCCTTTAGAATTTTTTCAGTTACTAGTGGTTGTTAGTTATTCCCTCCACCTCACATCATGGAGGGGTTTAATTCCTATGATTTGAAGGGCTAGAGGTTTTAGGTGTCTGATTTTCTCCAGATGAAGAAGCTGTGGACATTCTTCTTTCCCATTTTAGGTTGTCTGCCTCTATCTGTCCCTGCTGTTTCTACTCTTCATGGTTATTGTTGCTGAGCATTTCTTCTCAGAGCATCACCTATCTCCTCATTCCACCAACTTCTTTTTTTTTTCTATTGCTTGGCCTCCAAAGCCAGTAATCACTGATGTTGAGTACTGGGACATGGTTAGAATTATCATGGGGAAATAGACCAATTTCAGCATACTAAGGCTCTCCCTCCAATGGAATGTAAACTATTAGGCATTTGTCCAAGTGGTTTCAAAAAATCAGTGCCTCATCTATGCCAGGCCCTTGGAAAACACTCTGGATATCTCTTTTAGAATGAGCAGATGGAGAGGGGCCTCCAGCCACCCTGAAACAGCTGAAAAACTAAGCTTTTCGCTCCTCAGTGTCTCCAAAGACCTAGGCTGCGTCAATGTGATGCAGATTGGCAACAGGGCCACTACTTCATCATAAATGCAGGGTAACCTTCTACACTGAGGGGACATCACTCTGGTTCCATGGTGTGTCCATGCTTTGGTTATTGCACTCCCAGGTACCAGTGGGGCAGGTCTGACAGCTGCTCAGTCAGCATGGTTCCTTGGTGCTAGGCTGGTGGCAACACTTCCTCAAAGCACATTCCAGCAGGTCTCCTTACCAGTGTGTCATGAGATAAGACTCTTCCATTGCTTGGTGGATAGCTCTGCTGGCTTGTTTTCAGGTGCTGGCCTCCCTTACTGTTAAAGATTTTGCACAAGGAAGTCCTCACCATTTTAAATAAACCTTCCTTTTTTCCTCTCTCCTCCCTTCAAGCTTGGCCCAGAGAGATGGGAGATGGGTCTGATGAATTTGTCACCGTTCTATGACACTGATTTAGGCTGTATACAGCTTTACATGGCTGGAAAGAAACAGGAGGTAGGATTTTCTCAGTTCAGGCCTCGAGGCTCAGGGACTCTTGGTTTGTCCCTCTCCTCTATCTAGAGACAGTCATTTAAGTCTCAGCATGGACCTGCACAGAATGCAGTGAAAAACGAGCTTCTTTTACTCCTCCTTGGTTTAAGAGTCAAAGATCTCAAGCGACATTCTTGAAAAGGATTCCCTGGTAAGATGCCCAGGGAATGTAGCATCTGGATGATTGCCACAGCTTGCAGGGTAGCACATAAAGCTGTGCTCTTGGGGTGTGTGCCTTGGGGCCCACGTGAAGGGCCTGGCTATCGGGGTCCTGGTGTTTCAAAAGCACTCAGGGTAGGTAAACAGTAACTGTGTGATCTCCATTGTTACATCAAGGGATACGTTTGAGAAAACTCAGCAGGAATAGTTGACTGAGGACAGAATTTTCGAAACCCTTTTCTTGTTTTCACTTAGCAAAGTCCCAGTTGCAGCAGTAGTTTCTGTCATTTGCACTTGAGCTTGGGAGGAGTAGAAGATGCTTTGCTAACATTCCAAAAGCCTTAGACAGTGTTGGTGAGGAAGAGACGATGAGGGGCTGTGTGGCGTTGATTTCTTACAAAAATGAAATCATAAGAGAGACATACAGAAAGGGCCCTGTGAGAAGAATGCAGAGGAGATTCTACATAAGTAGTTTCTGCAGCTGGTGCAGCTCAGTGCAGAGGAAAGTCACTTCTCAGAAGGCCCTCACGCTATAGTTGGGGGTACAAGTTCTAGGGGAGAAAACCCACAGCCTTCCCAAATATCTTCTCCTCCTCCTCCCTTGGTTTTTAAGTATCTCTTTATCCCCAAGACTTTGTCTGTAGATTGACAAATCAACAGAAAAGTTACAAAAGCAGTATAATAAACACTTAAATAGGCACCTTCAATGAGATTTACCAATTGTTAGTATTTTGTGACATTTGCTGAAAGTTAGTTGGAGATACTATATCGCTTTTCCTGCAAATACTTCAGATGGCAATACCTAAGAACAAGGACATTTTCCTACATACTCACTACACAATTATCGGATTCAGGAAATTTAACATTAACACAATTCTGTTATATATAAATAGTTCATGCTATGGGTTGAATTGCATCTCCTACTCCCACCCAAAAGAAGGTATGTTGGAGTTCTAAGCCACAATACGTCAGAATGTGATCTTATTTGGAAACAGTATCACTGCAGATGGAATTAGTTAGGATGAGGTCATACTGGGCCCCTAATCCGATATGACTAGTTATAGAAGAAGACAGCCACATAAAGACAGAGACACACAGGGAGAATGCCATGTGACTAAGGAGGCAGAGAATGGAGTGATGTAGCTGCAAGCCAAGGAATGTCAAGGTTTGCTGGCAAACCACCAGGGGCTAGGAAGAGCTAAGGAAGAATTCAAAGAAGAGAACATGGCCCTGTCAACACCCTGATTTTGGACCTCTTCCAACCAGAACTGGGAGACAACAAATTTTTGCTATTTTAAGTCACCCAGTTTGTGGTACAGTATTTTTTTTAACAGTAGTCCTGGGAAGCTAATACAGTCCATGATTGCCATAGTTTGGATGTTTGTCCCTCCAAGTCTCATAGTAAAATTTGATCACCAGTATTGGCGGTGGGGCCTAACGGGAGGTGTTTGAGTCATGGAGGTGGATCCCTCATGAACAGATGAATGCCCTTGGTTGGAGGGAGGAGAGTTCTCACTTTTATTAGTTCTAATGAGAGCTGGTTGTTAACAAGAGCCTGACATGTCCTCTTACTCTCTCTTGCTCCCTCCCTCCTTTTTAAAACTTTTAATTTTTAATTTTTGTGGATACATAGTAGGTATATATATTTATGGGTTATATTAGATATTTTGATACAGGCATGCAAAGCATAATAATCGAATCAGGGTGAATAAGGTATCCATCACCTTAAGGGTTTATCCTTTGTGTTTGAAACAATCCCATTACATACTTTCAGTTATTGAAAAATGTACAATTAAATTATGTTTGACTATAGTCACCCTGTTGCGTTAGCAGATACTAGATTTATTTATTTTTCTAACTATATTTTTATACCCATTAACTACCCCCCATCCCTCCACTATCCCCCATGTACCCTTCTTAGCCTCTCGTAGCCATCCTTCTACTCTCTATCTCCATGAGTTCGATTGTTTTAATTTTTGGCTCCCACAGATTAGTGAGAAAATACAATGATTGTCTTTCTGTTCCTGGCTCATTTCACTTAACATAATGAATTCCAGTCCCACTCGTGTTGTTGCAAATGACAGGATCTCATTCTTTTTTGTGGCTGAATAATCCTGCATTGTGTATATCTGCCACATTTTCACTATCCATTCATCTGTTGATGGGCATTAAGGTTGCTTCCAAATCTTGACTATTGTGAATAGTGCAGCAGTAAGCATGGCAGTGCAGATATTTCTCCAACAAACTGGTTTGCTTTCTTTTGGATACATACCTAGAAGTAGAATTACTGGATTATATGATAGGTCTATTTTTAGCTTTTAAGGAACCTCCAAACTGTTCTCCATAGTGATGGTACTAATTTACATTCCCACAAACAGTATACAAGGTTCCCTTTTCTCTACATTCTCACCATTTTTTCTTGCCTGTCTCTTGGATAAAAGCCATTTTAACTGGGGTGAGATGACATCTGATTGTAGTTTTAATTTGCATTTCTCTGATGATCAGTGATGTTGAGTGCCTTTTCATATGCCTGCTTGCCATTTGGATGTCTTCTTTTGAGAAATTTCTATTCAAATCTTTGGCCCACCTTTAACTTGGATTATTACTTTTTTTCCTTTAGAGTTGTTTGAACTCCATAAATATTCTGACTATCAATCCCTTGTCAGATGGGTAGTTGGCAGATCTTTTCTGCCATTCCGTGGGTTGTTCCTTCACTTTGTTGATTGTATTCTTTGCTGTGCAGAGGCGGCTTTTAGCTTGATGTGATCCCAATTTGTCCATTTTTGCTTTGGTTGTCTGTGCCTGTGGGTTATTGCTCAACTTGTCTTTGCCCAGTCCAATGGACTGGAGCATTTCCCCAATGTTTTCTTGTAGTAGTTTCATAGGTTGACCTCTAGATTTAAGTGTTTAATCCATCTTGACTTGATTTTTGTATATGGTTAGAGACAGTAGTCTAGTTTCATTCATCTGCATAAAGATATCCAGTTTTTCCAGCACCATTTATTAAAGAGATTGTCTTTAGTTACTATAGCTCAGTAGTATAACTTGAAGTCAGGTAATATGATTCCTCCAGTTTTTTTTCTTTGTGCTTAGGATAACTTTGACCATTTGGGGTCTTTTGTAGTTCTACATAAATTTTAGAATTTTTTTTTTCTGTTTGTTTGTGAAGAAGGTCATTGTTATTTTGATAGGAATTGCATTAAATCAAGATTCCTTTGGGTAGTACAGACATTCTAACAATATTGATTCTTCCAATCCATGAGTATGGAATATCATTCCAGTTTTCTTGTATCCTCTTCAATTTCTTGCATCAATATTTTATACTTTTTAATGTAGGAATCTTTCACTTCTTTGATTAATTTAATTTCTAGGTATTTTATGTTATTTGTAGTTATAGTAAAAAGGATCACTTTTTAAAATATCTTTTTCAAATTGTTTGCTGTTGGCATGTAAAAATGCTACTGATATTTGTATGTTGATTTTGTATCCTAAACTTTATTGAATTTGTTTATCATTTCTAATAGTTTTCTCGTGGAGTCTAGGTTTTTCCAAATATAAGATCACATTTTCTACAAACAAGGATAATTTGACTTCCCTCCTTTCCAATTTGAATCCTTTATTTCCTCCTCTTGTCAGATTGCTCTAGTTAGGACTCCCAGTACTATGTTGTACAACAATGGTGAAAGTGGACATCCGTGTCATGTTCCCAATCTTAGAGGAAAGGCTTTCAGTTTTTCCCCCATTCAGTATGATAACAGCTTTTGGTCTTTCATATATAGCTTTTATTTTGTTGAGATATGTTCCTTCTATGTCCAGTTTTTTTGAGGGTTTTTATCATGGAAGGATGTTGAACTTTATCAAATGCTTTTCAGCATAAATTGAAATTGTTTTTGATTGGAAGGATCATATGGTTTTTGTCTTTCATTCATGTTGAACCATCCTTGCATTCCTGAGATAAATCCCACTCAGTCATGATGAATGACCTTTTTATTGTGTTGTTTAATTCAGCTTGTTAGTATTTGCTGAGAATTTTTACATCAATATTCATCAATAATATTGGCCTGTAGTTTTATTTTTTTAATGCATCGTTGTCTGGTTTGGATATCATGGTAACACTGCCCTCATAGAATGAGTTTGAAAGTATTCCCTTCTCTTCTATTTTTTGGAATAGTTTGAGCAGAATTGTTATTAGTTCTTTAAACATTTTCAGTAAAGTCATCAGGCCCTAGGCTTTTCTTTGCTGGAAGCCTTTTGATTGTGGCTTTTCATTATGGTCTAGTCAGGTTTTGGACTTCCTCATGGTTCAATCATGGTAGGTTGTATGTGTCTAGGAATTTTTCCATTTCCTCTAGATTTTCCAGTTTATTGGCATATAGTTGTTCATAGTAGCCACTAACAATCTTTTGAATTTCCTCAGTATTGGTTGTAATGTCTCCTTTTTCATCTCTGATTTTATTTACTTGAATCTTCTTGTTTTTTTTTTTCTTAGTCTGGTAAAGGTTTGTGAATTTTGTTTAATTTTTCAAAAAAACAATTTTTTGTTTCATTGATTTTTTTACATTGTTTTCTTTATTTCAATTTTATTTATTTCTGCTCTGATATTTATTATTTATTTTCTTCTATTAATATTGGATTTGGTTTACTATTGCTTTTCTGAATCATTAAGATGCATTGTTAGGTTGTTTATTTGATGTCTTTCTTCTTTTTTGATGGAGGCACTTATAGCAATAGGCTTCCTTGTTAGTATTGCTTTTGCTTGTGTCCTGTAGGTTTTGGTATGTTGTGTTTCCATTACGATTTCCTTCAAGAAATTTTTCAGTTTTCTTAATTTCATCATTGACCCCCTGGTCATTCAGGAGCATATTGTTTAATTTCCAATTGTTTGTATAATTTGCAAAATTCCTCATTACTGATTTCTAGTTTTATTCCATTGTGGTCAGAAAAGATGCTTGATATTATTTCAATTTTTGAATGTCTTAAGACTTGTTTTGTGAGCTAACATATGGTGTATCCTTTAGAATGAGGAAAAGAATATATATTTTGCAGCTGTTGGATGAAGTGTTCTGTAAACATGTATTAGATTCATTTGGTCTATAATGCAGATTATATCTAATATTTATTTGTTGATTTTCTCTTTGGAAGATCTGTCCAGTTCTAAAAGTGGGGTGTTGAGGTCTCCAGCTGTTATAATATTGGTGTCTATGTGTCTCTTTTCTCTAATAATATGTCATTTATATACCTGGGTGCTCCAGGTCTGGATGCATATATATTTACAATTGTTATATCTGCTAGCTGAATTGACCTCTTTATCATCATATGGTGATCATCTTTGCCTCTTCTTATAAAACTTTTTGTCTTGAAATCTATTTTGTCTGATGTAAGTATAAGTACTCATGCTCTGTTTTGATTTTTATTGGCATGAAATATCTTTTTCTATCTCTTTATTTTCAGTCTATGCATGTCTTTATAAGTGTTTCTTTTAGGCAACAGATCATTAGATACTTTTTTTTTTCATCCATTCACCCATGGTATATCTTTTGACTGGTGAATTTAGTCCATTTACATTCAATGTTATAATTGATAAGTAAGGACTTATTCCTGCAATTTTGTTACCTGTTTTGTGGTTGTTTTGTGATCTTTTTCTTCTTTTTTTGTTTCTTCCTGCTTTCCTTTTAGTGAAGGGGATTTTCTCTGGTGATTAATTTAATTTCTTGCTTTTTAGTTTTTGTGTGCCTGCTGTATGTTTTTTGGTTTAACATGAGGCTTGGAAATACTATTTTATAATCCATTATTTTAACAGCTTAACACTGTCACCATAAACAAATGAGCAAGGAAAAAGAAAACTAATAAAAACTCTACACCTTAGCTTTGTCTCCCTGATTTTTTTGACTTTTTGTTGATTCTATTTATATTTTATTGTACTGTTTATGTCTTGAAGAGTTGTTATAGTCATTATGTTTGATTGGGTCATCATTTAGTCTTTCTACTTAAGCATAGCTTACACACCACAGTTACAGTATTATAATATTCTATGTTTTTCTATGCACTTACAATTACCAGTGAGCTTTGTACCTTCAGATAATTTCTTATTGCTCATTAACGTCCTTATCTATCTGACTAAAGTACATTTATGACCTCATTTATTGAGATCATATTTTCCTGGATGGTCTTGATATTTGTAGATGTTTATCTGTGTCTTGGCATTGAAGAGTTAGGTATTTATTGTAGTCTTTACCATCTGGGCTTCTTTGTCCCCATTATTCCTGGGAAGGATTTCTAGATATTGTAAAGAATTTCAGTGTTGTGATCTAAGCCTTACCTGCTTTAGGGGGCACCCCAAGTCCAATAACGCTGTGGTTCTTGCAGACTTGTAGAGGTACTGCATTGATAGTCTTGAAAAGATTTCAAAACAATTCTCTGAATTACCAGGCAGAGACTCTTGTTCTTTTCCTTTACTTTCTCCCAAACAAATGGATTCTGTTTCTCTGTTCTGAGCCACTGGGATCTGGGATGGAGTGACACAAGCAAACTTGTGGCTGCCATCACTAGTACTGTGCTGGGTCAGACCTGATGCCAGCATGGCACTGGGTCTTGCCCATGGCCCACTGTAACAAATCCCTGGCTACCGCCTGTGTTTGCTCAAGGTTTTGGGGCTCTATAATCAGCAGGTGGCAAAGCCAGACAGGCCTATGTTCTTCCTTCCAGGGAAGCAAGTTCCCCTCAGATCCTGGATGGGTCCAGAGGTGCCATCTGGTAGCCAGGGACTAGAGTCAAAAATCTAAGAAGTCTATCTGGTGTTCTGTTGTACAGCAGCTGAGCTGACACTCAAACCACAAGATGCAGTCTTTCTCACTCTTCCTTCCCATTTCCAAAGGCAGAGGAGCTCCACCCATCAGCCAATGCCAACACTGTCCTGTGGAGAGTACTGCCAGACTATCGTTAATGTTATCTTACAGCTCAAGGGCTCTTCAGTCAGTTCATGATGAATGATGCCTGGCCTGGGAATCACCCTTCAGTGCATTGGGCTCCCCTCAGGCCCAGGTCAAGTTCAGAAATGCCATCCAAGAGCCAAGTCCTAGAATCGGAGACCCCAAGTACCTGTTTGATGCTCTACCCACTGTGGCTGAGTTGGTACTTAAGGTACAAGACAATGTTCCCTTTACCTTTCCCCTCCTCTTTCTCAAGCAGAAGCAGTCTTGCCCCATAGCCACCAGAACTGGGAATATGCTGAGTTTCACCTGAAGCCAGCAAGTCTCAGAGTGTCACCCAAGGCCCACATTGTACTACCTGGGTATCGCTGCTGGTTATTCAGTGTCTGAGGGCTCTTCAGTTAGCAGGTGATGAATTCTTCAAGACTGAGTCCTTCCCTTCAAGTCAGTGGGTTCCCTTCAGGCAAAGGGTGTGTCTAGATGTGTCATCTGGGAGCTAGGGCCTAGAAAGGGTGACTTATGGATCTCATCAGTGCCCTATCCTACTGTGGCTGAACTGGTATTCAAGGTGCAAGACAAAGGCCTCCCAACTCTTTTGAAGCCACAAGCTCTGAAGCCTGAGGTTAGGGGAGGAGTGAGGCCAGCACTCCTTTAGCTGCCCCAATTTGTGTCTTAGTAGGTCACATGCCTTCTCAGTTCACTGGCTCTGGGCCCAGTTCAGTCATAGGACTCATCTAAGATTTGCAGTCCTTGTGGCCTAGACAGCGTTTCAACTTTAGGTCCCCAGAGCACTTTAGCCCATGGCGGCAAGACCTGTAGAAGCTCAAGTTCTTATAGCTGGCATCAGTGATCTTCCTCTGGCTAGGACTGGTTTAAATGCTCTCTTCATGGACAGGTGTCAGCTGAGTTTGTGCTGGTTTTGCTTTTGCTATAACAGAACATCACTGAGTTCATTGCCACACAATTGCTGCACTCTCCCTCTCCCCAGCACATGGAATCACTCTATTCTCCATGCCACCACTGCTCAGGGATGGGGAATGGGTATTGTTGGTGATTCCAGATTGTTTTTCTTATCTCTTCAGTGCCTCTTTCAGTGCTATGAAGTTAAAACAAGGAACTATGAGTGCTCTCCTGATTTTTCATTCTTATGAAGGTGCTTTTTGTCATGTACATAGTTGTTAAATTGGTGTCCTTGCAGGGGTATAATTGGTGAAGCCTTTGACTCCATCATCTTGCTCTGTCTCCTGCTTCCTTTCTTGGCATGTGATTTTGGCGCACACTGGCTTCCCTTCAAATTCCTCCAATTGTGGAAGCAATATAAGACCCTCACCAGATGCAGATGCTCCATCTTGAGCTTTCCAGCTATCCAGAGTTATGAACCAAATAAATCTTTTTTCCTTATAAATTACCCAGCCTTAGGTATTCCGTTATAGCAACACAAAATGTACTAACACAATGTTTGAATTTCTATTTTAGATAATAACATTTATTTAATATTTGCATAGCTATATTTTAGATGGAGGGTCCAATTAAGAAAATCACATTGCTTATAGTTGTCATCTCTCTTTATCTTCCTTTAATATAGAAGAGTTCCTCCCCAATATTAATTTTTAAAAATATTACAGAGCAGTTGTCTTATAGAATGTCCTACAGTCTAGATTTGTATAATTGTTTCTACTTAATTTGATTTAGATAAAATATTTTGGGCAACAGTTATGACATCAGTGCTTCTTTCACTTGGGAAGAAATTTATGTCAGTTTTCCCCATCATGGGTAGGGCTGAATTTGATCACTGGATAAGGTGGCACTTTCTGGATCTTTCCATTGTAAAAGTTCCTCTTTCACTTTGTAATAAATAAGTGTTCCTTGAGTTGATACTTTGAGTTTATATGTCTTTTCTTAAAGCCTGTCTCAGCCTTAAAGTACTCATCAGGAAACACTGAATATCCTTCTCTCCACAGTTTCCCAAATCTTGATTACTGAGATTCTCTGCTTTGCTTTTATATCATGCTTCCACATTTAACACTAAAACAGAGGTCCTTACCTCAGAGAACTGAAGTATGGTTTATACTTCAGAAAAAGAATATGGATATATGGAATACACAAAATGAGAGAGGACAAGAAGAAGACTGTGAAAACACTTGAAATACAAGAGAAAGGGTAGGAAGTTGGTGGCAAATACATCCATAAATGAAGCTTTTTCTCATGGAGGAAAAAAAACCTGCAGACATAGGTGTCACCATGCTTCTAGGTCATAACCCTCAAAATTACTTTCCTTGGCCAAGAGGGTAGAGCACAGCTCCTATAGACTTTGGAAGTAAACAGAAGTGGTCTGAAGCCTGCCGTCTTTTCTAGTACTGGTGCCGGATCCAAGATCATCCTCTCTGAGCCCCAGTGACTTCTATAAAATTAAAACAATAATACTTTGTCTCATATTTGTAAAGTCTACAGAGTGTGTGCATGTAACCTTCCTGGCATTCAAGAGGCTCTCAGTAAGTATTCGTTACACTCCCAGTCCCTTAACTCATAAGCCTTGCCAAAATAAGAAGTATGCAGTTTTCTCAATGGGCAACTGAAGGAAGCAAAAACCTAACTTCAGCATATTTGAATTAAAGATTTGAATTTTCCCTTTGAGTTCTTAGAAACTTTCCAAGTTGTATTTCACAATTTTTTTCATTTTTATAACTTGTAGTACTCTGCATGTGATTTGGTTTTACATGACACAACATTACCTTTTATGGTTGTTATGTATAATTGTTGTTGTATTTTTATGTTTTTGTTGTATGTAAGGATGTGAGTTATAATTGCTACAAGCAAATGTGAGTGGCAGTTTAGTGTAGGGATTAAGAGAGATGGCATAGGATTCTTCATCCTTCACTTGCTAGCAAGACCCTGAGCAAGTCACAGACCTTTCTAAACATGTTTTCTCGTTTGTTAAATAGGGATAAGAATCGTAGCTACTCATCGAGTTGTTGTGGAATGTTAATTATAAACAAAAAACACTTAGTAGACTACTTATAGTAAGCTCTTAGTAAATGTTGGCTGTTGTTATTTCTGTGGTTGGAATTTCTGTCTGTGTTCGTTTTCTCTTTAAGCAAACTAAAGTCTGTCTATTTGATGGAGGCAGAATTAAGGGCATGCCAGACTTATGGGGACTCCTATTCAACAGAGCAGTAAAAGGTTTCTTGAATCTAAAGGGATCATCTTTTCAGGTCTTGGGCTGTGTGCGGATATTTGAATCTTTAGGCTGTGTACAATTGCATCACCTTCACAGAGGGAAAGCTCAAGTTGGAGCAGTTTTGGTGACTTTCTTTTCCATATGGAGTCTTACATATTCGCCCTTGTGTATGAGTCCCCAGATGATCCTGCCAGCTGAGCACCCACATCACAGAGTTGAATGGATGCAGAGCTGAGCTGCAGTTTGAATCCCAAAAGCGGCAGTCAGCACCTCTTGTGTGAAACCAAAAGCTGGAGCCCCCATTTCCTGAAATAGATTGGTATTCTAGCTTTTAATCTGCCAATCATAACACACAATTTGCAGCTAAAAATTTAAAACTAAAGTGTGTCAATGCATAAAAAGCTAAACAATCATCCTTCAAAATGTGAAGGGTAGTTATTTGTGAGTGGAGGGACTATGAGTGATGTTTTGTGTTATTATTTTTTTGCAGATCTGAGTTTTCTGATTTCATAAAAAATAAATATGTTGCAAAGGTCATTTTTAAGACTTTGTAATGGATTCAATATGGGAGATGTGAGACTTCCAAGAGAGAGTTTGAACAGTGGAACTGCTCTGAAAGATGGGACAATTCCTGGGTCAAAAGGTGAACCCTCCAGGTGTGGCATCACCTGGAAAAAAAGCCAGCTCCAGCAGGAACTCTCACCAAAAGATAAGGGATGGGAGTAGCCTTTTCTTGATATTTTAAAAAGTCTTTGTAAACAGAGTCACTCTAAAAAGAATTTTCAGGTGCTCAGTAGGACTGAGAATAGTCTTAGGCAAGCAAGATGCCTGGAGTGAAAAATTTATGGAGGTGTCATTCTCAGGTACTGCCCCCATGAAGAAGTTCAGGCATCTTTTCTAGCACATGCCTGAGGGTGAGTGCTGCCTTGCACTTTGCACCCTGGAGATGTCACTTGGCTCACTCTAGTCTGTCCTGGTGCCAAGAAGAAAATCCTAACTGATTGCCCTCACAGGAATGAGCCAAGTTGGGTCCCCCACACTCAACAGTTGTATGGGACTGGGGGAGGTGGAGCCTTCTCTCTACTCTTTGTGAATCTAGATTTTATTACTAATAGTATATAATTATTTTTCATTTGTTTTTACTTAATAGTTGGTGATATGATTTGGCTCTGTGTCCCTATCCAAATCTCATCTCTCGAACTGTAATCATCATATGTCAGGGGAGGGGCCTGGAGGGAGGTGATTGAATCATGGGGCTGGGCTTTCCCCATGCTGTCTCATGATAGTGAGTGAGTTCTCATGAGATCTGGTTGTTTGGAAGTATGTGGCACTTCCCCTTTTATTCTCTCTCTCTCTGCTGCTGCCATGTAAGATGTGCTTTGCTTTCCCTTCACCTTCCACCGTAATTGTACGTTTCCTGAGGGCTCCCCAACCATGCAGAACTGTGAGTCAATTAAAAGTTTTTTTCTTTATAAATTACCCAGTCTCATGTAGTTCTTGACTGCAGTGTGAAAACAGACTAATACAGTTGGCATCCTTAAGTGTTTGTTGGAACTTTGTGGGGTTGGTCAAGGAAAGATACAATAAAATGCTTTACAGTTATAGAGCTTGGCTTTTTGTTATAGGCTTATTAAGTTACCTCTATAGTGACTCATATATCTTACAGGGCCAGGAAATAGATACCAGATATTAGAATAAAGACAGCTTAAAAAATTCAGAATCTAATCAAAACCGAGGAAGTTAGCTTGAGCATCAGTGAGGATTACAGATTACTGCAAGCAGATGAAAGAAATAAAAAAATGGTACCCCTTGAACTCAGAAAAGATCAACCTGTATGAAGAGCTTGTACATGGGATTCTATAATAGTAACTGTGAAAAGTGCTCAACTTTAAGCTCTCATAAACTTGAAGATACTAGAATGATTTCAACATAGTGAACCTGTCTGAACTCATTGCACAATTATAATTTTAGATGCTGTCATAAGGCTGACTTCTCAGTTTAATTAGACAAATGTTCTAAAACATTGTAAATATATAAACACCAAGTATGCAAAGATTCCTTAATGCAAAAATATAAAAACACAAAATGGATTCTTTTACAGATTTATGATTTTAATTCTAAATCTACTTGGGTTTATAATAAATATATCCCCTGTGGTAGGCAAAATTCTAAGATGCCCCACAGTGACCCACACTCTTATATAATCGCTTCCTCTCCAGTGTGGTTAGAACCTGGGATTATGATGAGATATTACTCCTGTGATTATATTACTCATAAGTTGACTTTGAGCAAATCAAAACAGAGATTGTCCTGGGTGGGACTGACTTAATTAGGTGAGCCTTTAAACGAAGGCAAAGCATCAGAGAGATGTGCTCCTGCTGACTTTAAAGATGCAGCTTACCCTTGATCAACAAACAGCAAAAACCAGGGACCTCAGTTCTGTAACCTTGATGAATTAAATTATGTGAGCTTGGAAGAGGGGCTTCAAGTTCATATGAGAACCATAGCCCTGGCAGATACCTTCATTTCAGTTAACTTGTGCCTGCACTCCTGATCCACAGGTACTGTGTAATAGGAAACCAATATTCTCCCTATAGTGAGTTGAATTGTGTCTCCCCCAAAAGATATGCTGAAGTTCTAATCCCTTGTACCTGTGAATCTGACCTTATTTGGAAGTGGAGACTTTACAGATGTGATTATGTTAACATGAAATTATATTGGATTAGAATGGACCCTAAATCCAATTACTGGTGCCTTTATAACATGAGGAAGATTTGAAGGCACAAAATACACATAGAAGGAAGATGGCCATGTGAAAATGAAAACTGAAATGGGAGTGATGTAGCTAGAAGTCAAAAAATGATCTAAGACCTTTGCCCTCCAAAACTTTCAGAATTGATTCCTGCTGTAAACCAACTGTATTAGCTCATTCTCATACTGCTATAAAGAAATACCTGAAACTGGGTAATTTATAACAAAAAGAGGTTTTAAATTCCTGTACAGGCTGTACAGGAAGCATAGTGGTATCTTCTTCTGGGGAGGCCTCAGGGAACTTACAATCATGGTGTAAGGCAAAGGGAAATCCAGCACTTTACATGGCCCGAGTAGGAGAGAGAGACAGGGGGAGACATGGGGCATGTGCCACACACTTTTAAACAATCAGATCTCACAAGAACTCACTATGATAACAGCAACAGCAAGGGGGGATGGTGTTAAACCATGAAAAACTGTCCCTATGATCCAATAACCTCACACCAGTGTCTCCTACTTCCAGCAAGGTGGATTACATTTCAACATAAAGTTTGGGTGGAATAGAAATCCAAACCATATCACCAACCAGTTACAGTTACAGAAGCTTTAGCAAACTAATACACCCCTGAAGAGATGCTATGGCACTCCTGACAGACTGGTTAGATTCTCACCAAACCCATATCCTCTTTCCAGGCACATAATTAGACTATATTTCCCAGCCACCTTTTACCTGGCAGGACCATGTGACTAGTTCCTGCTGATGGATTGTGAACAGAGGGGCTGTGACACTTCAATGGCTGAATTAAAAGAAATCTACAGATTCAAAGCAATCCCTATCAAAATTACAATGTAATTTTTCATGGAAATAGACAAAAATAATCATTAAATTCCAATGGAACCACAAAACACCCCAAATAGCCAAAAGAATCTTGAGGTAAAAGAACAAACTGGAGATACCACCCTACCCAACTCCAAGATATAAAGATTGTAATAAAAACAACATGATACTGGCAGAAAAAGAGACTCATCAACCAATGAAATAGGATAGAAAGCCTAGAAGTGAACCCATGTGACATGATTTGACTCTGTATCCCCAGCCAAATCTCATGTTGAATTATAATTTCCAATTTTGGGGGAGGTACCTGGTGGGAGGTCATTGGATCATGGGGACAGATTTCCCCCATGCTGTTCTCATGATAGTGAGTGAGTTCCCACAAGATCTGATGGTTTAAAAGTGTGTGACACTTCAACATTTACTCTCTCTCTCTCCTGCTCTGCCATTGTAAGACACACCTGCTTCCCCTTCACCTTCCACTATGATTGTAAGTTTCCTGAGGCCTCCTAGTCATGCTTCCTGTTAAGCCTGTGGAACTGTGAGTAAATTAAACCTCTTTTCTTCATAAATTAACCAGTTTCAGGTAGTTCTTTATAGCAGTGCGAGAATAGACTAATACAGAAAATTGTTACTGGGAGTGGGCATTGCTATAAAGATACCTGAAAATGTGGAAGTGACTTTGAAACTGGGTAACAGGCAGAGGTTGGAACAGTTTAGAGGGCTCAGAAGAAGAAAGGAAGATGTGGGAAAGTTTGGAAGTTTCTAGAGATTTGTTGAATGGTTTTGACCAAAATGCTGACAGTGATATGGACAATGAAGTATAGGCTGAGGTGGTCTCAGAAGGAGAAGAGGAACTTATTGGGAACTGGGGTAAAAGTCACTCTTGCTATGCTTTAGCAAAGAGACTGGCAGCATTTTGCCCCTGCCCTAGAGATCTGTGGAAATTTAAACTTGAGAGAGATAATTTAGGATATCTGGCAGAAGACATTTCTAAGCAGCAAAGCATTCAAGATGTGAACTAACTGTTTCTAAAAACATATGATCATATGCATTCACAAAAGGATGGTCTGAAATTGGAACTTATATTTAAAAGGGAAGCAGAGCATTAAAGTTTGGAAAATTTGTAGCCTGACCATGTAATAGAAAAGAAAGCCCATTTTCATGGAGAAATTCAAGCCTGCTGCAAAAATTTGCATAAGTAAAAAGGAACCAAATGTTAATAGCCAAGACAATTGAGGAAAATGTTCCCAGGGCATTTCAGAGATCTTCACATCAGCCCCTCCCATCACAGGCCCAGAGACCTAGGAAGAAAAAGTGGTTTCATGGGCCACACCCATGGCCCAGCTACTCTGTGCAGCCTCAGGAGATGGTTCCCTGGATCCCAGCTTCTACAGCTCCAGCTATGACTAAAAGGGGCCCAGGTACAACTTGGGCTTCGGCTTTAGAGGGTGCAAGCCCCAAGCTTTGGTGGCTTACATGTGGTTTTGGGCCTGTGGGTGCACAGAAGACAAGACTTGGAGTTTGGGAACTTCTGCCTAGATTTCAGAGGATGTGTGGAAATGCCTGGATGTCCAGGCAGAAGTTTGCTGCAAGGGCAGAACCCTCAGGGAGAACTCCTACTAGAGCAGTATGGAGGGGAAATATGAGGTTGGAGCCCCCATCACAGAGTCCCCACTGGAGCACTGCCTAGTGGAGCTGTGAGAAGAGGACCAATGTCCTCCAGAACCCAGAATGGTAGATTCTTGCAAACAGCTTACACAGTGCACCCAGAAAAGCTGCAGGCACTAAATGTCTGCCCATGAAAGCAGCTGTTGGGGTTGTACCCTGCAGATCCACAGAGGCAGAGCTTCCCAAAGCCTTGGGAGCCCACCCATTGCATCAGTGTGGCCTAGATGTGAGAGATGGAGTCAAAAAATATTTTGGAGCTCTAAGATTTAACGACTGCCCTGCTGGGTTTCAGACTTGCATGGGACCCATAGCCCCTTTGTTTTGGCTGATTTCTCCCATTTGGAATGGGAGCATTCACCCAATGTCTGTGCCCCCCACTGTATCTTGGAAGTAACTACTTGTTTTTTATTTTGCAGGCTCATAGGTGAAAGGGACTTGCCTAGTCTCAGATAAGACTTTAGACTTGGATTATTGGGTTAATGCTGGAATGAGTTAAGACTTTGGGGACTGTTGGGAAGGCATAACTGTGTTTTGAATGTGAGAAGGACATGAGAGTGGGAGGGACCAGGGCATAATTATATGGTTTGGCTCTGTGTCCCACCCAAATCTCATGTTAAATTGTAATTCCCAATGTTGGGGGAGGTACCTGGTTGGAGGTCACTGGATCATGGGGGCAGCTTTCCCTGTGTTCTCATGCTCTTCTCGTGATAGTGAGTGAGTTCTCTAAGACCTGATTCTTTAAAAGTGTGTGGCACTTCCCTACTTACTCTCTCTCCTTCTCTGCCATGCTAATATGTGCCTGCTTCCCCTTTGCCTTCTGCCATGATTGTAAGTTTTCTGAGCCCTCCCAGTCATGCTTCCTATTAAGCCTGCAGAACTGTAAGTAAATTAAACCTCTTTTCTTCATTAATTACCCAGTCTCATGTCATTGTTTATAGCAGTGTGAGAACAAAATAATATACCATGCATTTATGATAAATTGATTTTTTTTGTTTTTCCTGCCTCAGTTTTATTTGTACAAATAGCACAGGAGGACCCCAGTCCCATGCAGACAGCAGCTGGGGTGGTGGGGGTGGGCTTGGTCAGTTGCACCAGTCCTTCTATCCTCATGTTGACAGACAGAGATCTCTATTCTGAAGCCTTTGTAGGGGGCCTGGGCACCGTTGGGAGCCTGAGCTGAAAATGAAGCTGGAGCTGCAGCCTGGGCCTTGGTTTGATCCTTGGCCTTGGCCTTTGGCCAGCACAGCCTGAGCCCCTTGGCAATGCGGGGGATGAGCACGCTTCCCAAGCTTGGGGTGGGCAATATAGGCAAGTCAATCAAGCTTGCAGCTGACACTCTTTGGGATCTTGGGCTTAACCTCCTTGGGCTTTACGAGGGCCCTGATAGCCTCAGCACGTGCACTCATGGCCTTGGCATTGTTGGCCTGCATCTTCTTAGGCCCTTCTTGTTGTGCTTCTTGGTGAAATGCATGTTCCTCAGGAACTTGAGGTCCAACCCCCTAAGAGATTCGTATCTTTGTGACTGGGGTTTCTTGATACCATTTCTGTGCTATTTTTGGGACTGGTTGTATGTGGTGTGGTTCTTAGACTTGGCCATGTTGGCACCTTAACCCACAGCTCCTTGATAAATTGATTTTTTGACAAAGGTGCCAAAGGCGTACAATGTGGGGAGGACAGTCTAATTAATAAATGGTGTGGGGAAAACTGGTTATCCACATAAAGAAGAATGAAATTGGACCCTAACCTTTCATCATGTACCAAAATCAATTCGAAAAAGATAAAAGACTTAAACATAAGACCTAAATTGTAGACGAACTAGAAGAAAACAGAGAGAGAGAGCTTCATGACATAGGTCAGGGCAAGGACTTTTTGGACATGACCCCAAAAGCTCAGGCAACAAAAACCAAAATAGATAAATGGGGGATAGCATCAAACTAAAAAGTGTTTGCACAGAAAAAAGAAGAACAACAACAAAAACTCCAATTAACAAAGTAAAGAGATAACCCACAGAGTGGGGAAAGTTATTTGCAAAGCCTACACCTGTTAAGTGGTTAATATCCAAAATATATAAGGGGAGCAAGATGTCTCAATAGAAGGCCCCACCAATTCTCCCCCAAAGACAGACACCAATTTAACAGCTATCTACACAAAAAAGCACCTTCATAAGAACCAAAAATTAGCTGAGCACTCACAGTACCTGGCTGTAACTTCATATCACTGAAAGAGGCACTGAAGAGGATAGAAAAGAGTCTTGAATTGCAGACACTGCTCATCCTCCATCCCCTGGCAGTAGCCGTGTGGCACAGAGAGAGAATCTGTGAAGATGGGAGAGGGAGGGAGAGTGCAGGAATTGTGAGACATTGCATTGAACTCAGTATTGCCCTGTCATAGCAGAAAGCAAAACTGGGCTTAACTTAGCTAACACCTGCCCACAGAGGGAGCATTTAGACCAGCCCTACCCAGAGGGGAAGTCACCCAACTCAGCAGTTGGAACTTGAGTTCTGGCAAGCCTTGCCACACTAGGCTCAAGTTCTCCGGGGGCCCTAAATAAACTTGAACAGTCTAGGCCACAAGGACTGAAATTTGTAGGCAAGTCCTATTGCTGAACTCAACTCAGTGCCAGTGGACTGGTGGGGCACATGACCTACTGAGACACCAGGTGGGGCAGCTAAGGGAGTGCTTGTGACACCGTTCCACCAACCACAAGCTACACAGCTTATGGATTCAAAAGGAACCCCTTCCTTCTGTTCGAGGGGAGGAGAGGGAAGAGTAAAGAAGATTTTGTCTTGCATCTTGGATACCAGCTCAGCCACAGTAGGATAGGGAGCCAGTCAAAGATGTAAGACCTCCTTTCCAGGACCTAACTTCCAGACAACATTTGTAGACACACACTGAGCCAGAAGGGAATCCATTACCTTGAAGGGAGAGACCCAGTGCTGGCTGCTGACTAAAGAGCCCTTGGACCCTGAATAACGAGGAGTAATACCCAGATAGTATGTCATCGGCCATGGGTGAGAATCAGACTTCCTGAATTGAGGTGAAACTTAGCATATTCCCAGCTGTGGTGTCTATGGGGCAAGACTCCTTCTGCTTGAGAAAAGAAGAGGAAAAAGTAAAGGAGACTTTGTCTTGCACTTTACATGCCAGCACAACCTCAGGAGTTTAAAGCACAAAGTGGGCCCTTGGGAACCCCAATTCCAGGACTTGGCTCTTGGACAGCATTTCTGGACCTGCCCTGGGCCAGAGGGGGAGCCCACTGTCATGAAGGGTGAGTTCCAGGCCAGGCAACATTTACCACAAGCTGACTGAAGAGACTTTGGCTCTTAAGGGAACACTGGCAGTAGCCTGACAGTACTCTCTGTGGGCCTGTGGTGGCACTAGCTGTGGGATGAGGCTCCTTTGTCTATGGAAAGGGGAGAAAAGATTAAGAAGAACTGCATCACATGATATTAGTGCCAGCTTAGCTGTAGTACAATAGAACACCAGGTAGACTTCTAAGATATTGACTCCAGTTCCTGGCTCCTGGATGGCATCTCTGGACCTGCCTGGGGCCTGAGGGAACTTGCCTTCCTGAGCGGAGGGGCACAAGCCTGAAAAGCTTCAACACCTTTTGATTATACAGTCCCAGTACCTTGAATGAACATAGGTGGTAGCCAGGTAGTGGTTACAATGGGCCTTGGGTGAGAGCCAGTGCTGTGCTGGCCTTAGGTTTCACCCAGCACAGTCCCAGTGATGGTGGCCGCAGGGGTGCTTGTATAACTACATTGCCAGCTCTAGATGGCTCAGAACAGAAACAGAGACTTTGCTTATTTGGGAGGAAGTAAGGGCAGAGAATAAGTGTCTGCCTAGTAATCCAGAGAATTCCTCTGGATCTTATCTAAGACCACCAAGACGGTACCTCTATGAGTCTGCAAGAACCACAGTGTTACTGGGCTTGGAGTGTCTTCTAAGACACTGGGCTTAGAACAAAATACCAAAGTCCTTTCAAATACCTTGAAAGTATTCCTAAGAAGGGCAGGTAAAAACAAGCTTAGCCTGCAAAGACTACAATAAATACCTCTCTTCAGTGCCTATACACAGACAAATATCCATCAGCACCAAAACCATCTAGGAAAACATGACATCACCAAATCAACTAAATAAGTACAAGGGACCAATTATGGAGAAACAGATATGTGAACTTTCATACAGAGAATTCAAGATGGTTGTTTTAAGGAAACTCAAAGATATTCAAGACAACACAGAGAAAGAATTCAGAATTCTATGAGATAAATTTAACAGAGATTGAAATAATTAAAATGAATCAAGCAGCAATTCTGGGGCTGAAAAATGCAAATGACATACTGAAAAATGCATTAGACTCTTTTAATAGCAGAACTGATCAAGCAGAGGAAAAAAAAATAATGTGATCGAAGATAGCCTATTTGAAAATATACAATCAGAGGTGATAAAAGAAAAAAAGAATTAAAATAATGAAGCATTCCTACAGGATCTAGAAAATAGCCTCAAAAGGGCAAATCTAAGAGTTATTGACCTTAAAGAGGAAGTAGAGAAAGAAATAGTGGTAAACATTTATTCAAAGGGATGATAATAGATAATTTCCCAAACCTAGAGAAATATATCAATATCTGTGTACAAGAAGGTTATAGAACACTAAGCATATTAACCTAAAGAAGACTACCTCAAGGCATTTAATAATTAAACAGCCAAAGGTCAAGGATAAATAAAGGATCCTAAAAGCAGCAAGACAAAAGAAACAAATCACATAAAATGGAGCTCCAATATGTCTGGCAGCAGCCTGTTCAGTGGAAATCTTACAGGCCAGGATAGGGTGACATGACATATTTAAAGTGCTGAAGGAAAAAATCTTTTACCCTAGAATAGTATATCCACTGAAAACACCCTTCAAACATGAAGGAGAAATAAAGTCTTTCCCAGAGAAACAAAAGCTGAGGGATTTCATCAACACCAGAATTGTTTTATAAGAAATGCTAAAGGGAATACTTTAGTCAGAAAGAAAAGCACATTAATGGGTGTAAGAAGTCATATGAAGGTACAAAACACACTGGTAATATTAACTACACAAAAAACACAGTATTATAACCCTGTAACTGTGGTGTGTAAAGTACCCTTAAGTAGAAAGACTAAATGATGAACCGATCAAAAATAATAACTACAACAACTTTTCAAGACATAAATAGTACAATAAGATGTAAATAGTCATAACATAAGTTAAAAAGTTAGAGGATGAAGTTAAGGCATAGAGTCTTTATTTGTTTTCGTTTTGCTTGTTTATGTAAACGGTGTTGTTAACAGCTTAAAATAATGAGTTATAAGATAGTATTTGCAAGCCTCATGGTAACCTTAAATGAAAAAAATATATACAACAGATACAGGAACCAAAGAAATCAAGAAATTGTGGCATACCACCAGATGAAATCACTCTCACTAAAGGGAAGGCAGGAAAGAATGAAAGAAGGAGGAGAAGATCACAAAGCAACTAGAAAACAAATAACAAAATGGCAGGAGTAAGTACTTATTAATAATATCATTGAATGTAAATGGACTAAACTCTCTAATCAAAATACATACCGTGGCTGAATGGGTGATAAAAAAGGGGGAACCCAATGACCTATTGCCTACAAGAAGCACATTTCAACTTTGAAGACACACATAGACTAAAAATAAAAGGATACAAAGAATTTCATGCCAATGGTAACAAAAACAGCACGAGTACCTATACTTATATCAGACAAAAAAGATTTCAAGACAAAAACTGTAAGAAGAGACAGAGGTCACTAATAATAAAGGGGTAAATTTGGCAAGAGGATATAACAATTGTAAAATATATATATATATATATATATACACACACACACACACATACAGTCAACACTGGAGGACCCAGATATACAAATAAAATATTATCAGAGCTAAAGAGAGAGATAGGCCTCCATACAATAACAGCTGGAGACTTCAACACCCCCACTTTCAGCATTGGACATATCTTCCAGACATAAAATTCCACAAAGAAAAAATGGGCTTAATCTGCACTATATTTACAGAACATTTCATCCAAGAGCTGCAGAATACACATTTTTTTTTAACTTTTTAAAAATTTTATTTTACTTAAGTTCTGGGGTACATGTGCAGATCTTGCAGGATTGTTACATCGGTATACACATGCCATGGTAGTTTGCTGCCTCTATCCCCCCCCCATCACCTACGTTAGGTATTTCTCCTGTTATCCCTCCCCAATCTCCCCACCCCCTGCTATCCCTCACCTAGCCCCCTATCCCCCCAACAGACCCCAGTGTATGATGTTCCCCTCCCTGTGTCCATATGTTCTCATTGTTCAACACCCACTTATGAGTGAGAACATGCAGTGTTTGGTTTTCTGTCTTGGGTCAGCCTGCTGAGAATGATGGTTTCCAGATTCATCCATGTCCCTGCAAAGGACATGAACTCAACCTTTTTTATGGCTGCATAGTATTCCATGGTGTATACGTGCCACATTTTCTTTATCCAGTCTATCCTTGATGGGCATTTGGGTTGGTTCCAAGTCTTTGCTATTGTAAACCGTGCTGCAATGAACATACATGTGCATGTGTCTTTATAACAGAATGATTTATAATCCTTTGGGTATATACCCAGTAATGGAATTGCTGGGTCAAATGGAATTTCTATTTCTAGATCCTTGAGGAATCACCACACTGTCTTCCACAATGGTTGCACTAATTTACACTCCCACCAACAGTGTAAAAGCATTCCTATTTTTCCACATCCTCTCCACGATCTGTTGTCTTCACATTTTTTAGTGATCGCTGTTCTAACTGGTGTGAGATGGTATCCAAATGTGGTTTTGATTTGCATTTCTCTAATGACCAGTGATGATGAGATTTTTTTCATATGTTTGTTGGCCACATATTTGTCTTCTTTTGAAAAGTGTTTGTTCATATCCTTCACCCACTTTTGGATGGGGTTGTTTGATTTTTCTTGTAAATTTGTTTTAGTTCTTTGTAGATTCTGGGTATAGCCCTTTGTCAGATGGGTGGCTTGCAAAAATTTTTTCCCATTCCGTTGGTTGCTGGTTCACTCTAATGATTGTTTCTTTTGCTGTGCAGAAGCTCTTAAGTTTAATTAGATCCCATTTGTCTATTTTGGCTTTTGTTGCCAATGCTTTCGGTGTTTTAGTCATGAAGTCCTTACCTGTGCCTATGTCCTGAATGGTTTTGCCTAGGTTTTCTTCTAGGGTTTTCATGGTGTTAGGTCTTATGTTTAAATCTTTAATCCATCTGGAGTTAATTTTTGTATAAGGCATAAGGAAGGGGTCCAGTTTCAGCTTTCTGCACATGGCTAGCCAGTTTTCCCAACACCATTTATTAAACAGGGGAATCCTTTCCCCCATTGCTTGTTTTTGTCAGGTATGTCAAAGATCAGATGGTTGTAGCAGTGTGACATTACTTCCAAAGCCTCTGTTCTGTTCCATTGGTCTATGTCTCTGTTTTGGTACTAGTACCATGCTGTCTCGATTAGTGTAGCCTTGTAGTATAGTTTGAAGTCAGATAGCGTGATGCCTCCAGCTTTGTTCTTTTTGCTAGGAATGTCTTGGCTATGCAGGGTTTGTTTTGGAAGTTTAAAGTTGTTTTTTCCAGTTCTGTGAAGAAGGTCAGTGGTAGCTTGATGGGGATAACATTGAATCTATAAATTACTTTGGGCAGTATGGCCATTTTCACGATATTGATTTTTCCTAACCATGACCATGGAATGTTTTTCCATCTGTTTGTGTCCTCTCTTATTTCCTTGAGCAGTGGTTTGTAGTTCTCCTTGAAGAGGTCCTTTGCATCAATATTAACCTTAAATATAAATGGACTAAATGTCCCAATCAAAGACACACTGGCAAATTGGATAAAAAGTCAAGACCTACTGGTGTGCTGTATTCAGAAGACCCATCTCATGTGCAAAGACACACATAGACTCAAAATAAAGAGGTGGAGGAAAATCTACCAAGCAAATGGAGAGCAAAAAAAAGCAGGGGTTGCAATCCCATATTTCTTGGAGGCTTTGTTCATTTCTTTTCACTCTTTTTCTCTAATCTTGCCACCTGCGCAGGACTGCTGGTCTGTGTGCTCACTGTCTGCTCAGCTAATAGCTAAGATGGGTAAAGGTCAGATAATATTGTTAAAACTGTGTAGGAAAAATATCCTTTCTGCAACATGTACCGAAATTTTAAATATGCAATTGTGAGCAAAATTAATAATAATAATAATTAAATTATACTTTTAAAAATAACTAAAAGAGTATAATTGGATTGTTTGTAACACAAAGGATAAATGCTTGAGGTGGTGGATAACCCATTTACCCTGATGTAATTATTAGACATCACATGGCTGTACCAAAATATTTCATGTAACCCATAAATATATACACCTACTATGTACCCACACAAAATAAAAATAAAAATTAAAAACAAAACAAAATATATAAAGAACCACTCAATAGCAAGAAAACAAGTATCCAAATTTTTAAATGGGCATGGGCCTGAATAGACATTTATCAAAAGAAGACATATAAATGGCCAACGGGTTCAGGAAAAAATGTTCAGTGTCACTAATCATTTTCAAATTAATACAATAAGATATCACCTCACACCTCTTAGAATGGCTTTTATCAAAAAGATGAAAGATAAGTGTTGGCAACAATGTGGAGTTAAGGTAACCCTAACACATTGTTGGTGGGAATGTAGATTAGTATAGCTGTTATAGAAAATGACATGGAAGTTCCTCAAAAAACTTAAAACTGTAACTACCATATGATGCAGCAATTCCACTTCTGAGAATGTATTTAAAGGAATTGAAATCAATATGTCAAAGGGATATCTGTACTTTCAGGTTCATTTCAGCATTATTCATAATAACCAAGTTATAGAATCAATCTAGGTGTCTAGAAAGATAAATATTGCATGATCTCACTCATGTGGAATCTAAAAATAGTTAAATTCATAGAAGTAGATGGTAGAATGATGATTACCAGAGGCGGGGGGTGGGACAGAGAGAACGGGCAGTTGAGGATCAAAGGATACAATGTTTCAGTTAGGAGGAATCAGTTTTGATATGTATTGCACAGCAGGGTGACTGTGGTCAATAATGATGTACTGTATGTTTCAAAATAACTGAGAATAAATGTTAAATGTATCACCACAAAAAAATGTTAAATAAGTGAAGTGATGGCTATATTAGCTTGATTTAATCATTCCACATTATATAATGCTTCAAAACATCATATTGTACCCCATAAATATAATAGTTATAATAAATAAAAATGTTAGTAAAACATTTAAAACATAAAATCTGGTAATTAAAAAGTGGTGTGTTTTGTCCAGGCTCTGTCTCTTCTCATTCCATAGCAACCTCAGAGGCCAGGTGTTGATGATGACAGCCCCAAAAGTCTAAACGAGCTTGGATCTCCAAGTCTTTGCTTAGAGGAAAACCATAGGCCAGGAAAATCTGCATTGGACTTTTATGAGAGAGAAATAAACTCATATTGTGCTAAGCCACTGAGATTTGGAGGTTTGTGAATAACCCCATTACCTCATCCCAAATAAGTTTTAATGGTTGATACTATGTGGTATTCAGAGATATCAGCTAGGATGTGAAGTCTAGACCTTCAACCAGACATGGCAATTTTTCTCTTGATCATGACTGCCAAGCCAAGCTCCCTTTTTACACTCAGTGTCTTGTACTACATAACTTAAAGAAGGGATGACCAGGTAGCCTATGTCTTTGATTTGTGTCTAATTACCAAATCAATCTAATTATTACCAAATTATTCTATCTACTCATGGAATCCTGCAACTTCAGGCTGCTCCTTCCTGGGACAAAAGTTGTTTTTTTAAAATTTTATGTACACATTTATGGGACACGTGATATTTTGTTATATACATAGAATGTGTAATGATCAAGTCAGAGTATTTGGGGTATCACCTTAAATATTTATCATTTCTATGTGCTGGTAATATTTCAAGTCTTTTAGCTATTTTGAAATATACAACACATTGTTGCTAAGTATAGTAACCCTACTCTGCTATCAAACATTCGAACTTATTCCTTCTATTTAACTACATTTGTACCCATCAACCAGCCTCTCCATCCCTCCTATCCCCACCACCATTCCCAGCTTCTGGTATCTATCATTCTACTGTCTATCTCCATGAGATCAACTTTTTAAGCTCCCACATATGAGTGAGAACATTGGTCTTTCTGGCTTATTTCACTTAACATAGTGACTGGCTTATTTCACTTAATGTAGTGACCTCCAGTTCCATTCATGTTGCTGCAAATAACATGATTTCATTCTTTCTTATGGCCATATGGTATTCCACATTTTCTTTATCCATTTGACTACTGATGGATACTTATGTTGATTCCGTATCTTCTTTTTATTGTGAATAGTGCTGCAATAAACACTGGGGTGCAGGTATCCCTTTGATATACAGATCTTCTTCCCTTTGGATAAACCCCCAGGAGTGAGATTGCTGGATGATTTAGTAGTTCTATTTTAAGTTTTTTGAGAAATCTCCGTACTGTTTCCCATAGTGGCTGTACTTGTTTACACTCCTGCATAGTGTATAAGAATTCCCCTTTCTCCACATCCTCACCAGCATGTTATTTTTCTGTCTTTTTAGAATAGCCATTATAACTGGAGTAAGGTGATAGCTCACTGTAGTTTTGATTTGCACTTTCCTGATGATTAGTGATGTTGAGCATTTTTTCATATATGGGTTGGCCATTTGCATGTCTTCTTTCTAAAATTTCTCTCAGGTTTATTTTTATAAAAACGAACAAACAAAAATAAAGTCACCACCAACCATATGACAACTGGCCAGGCAAAGTCTTGCTTCCCTCCCTCCTTTGTGCCCCATGTGCCTAGTCAGCAGGGTCAGAGAGGCAGTCCGCACTGATGTGAGCTTTGCCAAAAGGGAGTATTACAGACAGAGGCTTGGGAAAGCGAAGGAAACCTGGACAGGCTTTTCAGCATTGAGAAGTCACTTAAAACTGATTTGCGAAATGCAGGGAGGGAAGAGCATGCTGTCAACAATCATAACCCGCTTTTTACAGGTTGGTTCCAGGGAGGGTTGGGTTGGAATTGTGTCTTAAGGAAGGAGAATGGTTTCACGACCTTGTTCAGCTCAGACGAAGGTGCTGCATGTTGCTTGTTAGGCTTATACTACGGGGCCTGGGGCTGCAGGTCTGAAGTCCTTGTTACTGCATTTAGTGCTGGTGAGAAGGGTGGGCCTCAGCCTTGGATGCTGAAGTCCTCTAAAAACAAGGCAGAGACACAGCCTCAGATCCCCCCGTCACCCTCCACTGAGTAAGAGGGATGGGTAGGAGGTCTCGGTGGCTGGCCTCTTGCAAGCCCAGATGCCTGCCAGCCTGGGCCTGCTTCTTAGCGCTGTGAGAGCTTGTGTCTGGTGGGCAGAGAAGAGCGTCCCTGCAGGGTTAACTCCGCGCAGGGCTCCCCAGCTTTGGGCTTGCGGGGGGACCCTGCTCTGCGACCCAGCGGCAGCTTCAGCCCCGGGGGGGAGCCATGGCACAGTTGGTTTAGGCATAGCCGTCAGACATCTGACTGGTGGCCGCATTGCTGCCTACTCCTTGCCAGGCCTGGTAGCTGAAGAAGGCGCTCGCTCGGCGATCATCATCAAACACGCAAAGAACCAGGCAGCCGCCCGCTGGTTATAAGGCTGCGTGCCCTTCAGGGACGTCAGGTCAACTGCCGCAAAGCAGGCGATGAAGGCGGTGACGTAAAGAACCGTGGCGCGGACGTTAACATCATTAACACTAGTGGCTGGGGCACCACCACATACAACTTCTGTGCAGCCGAAACAGGTAGAGGATGAGAAGACGACTGTCATCAGCCAGAGGAAGACAGCGACGAACATCAGTCAGCCGTAGGCCGGATACAGGTGATACGGGGTGTCCACAATCAGGGCCCACACCAGCAGCCCCAGCACCAGCTGCAGTAGCAGCAGCGCCCCGTGGTGGAGCGCAGGAAGCCCAGGTCCTGGCTCAGCGCCGACAGCGAGGCTCCGGCGCCCTGCGCGGGACTGCTGGTCCGTGTGCTCACTTTCGACAGGAACTTGACCGTGGGGGTTCCGCTCGCCTCCCTAGGTCGCTCAGGCCACCGTCGCCGCCCTCCAGTGGTAGGTGCAGGCTCCCACGCCGCTCTTCCCCAAGGCTCCCTATCCCGCTGCAGGAGACTATTTCTTCTTTGAGAAATGTCTGTGTCCTTTGCCCGCTTTTAATGGGGGGGGGGAGAGAGAGAGAGAGAGAGAGAGTTAGTTTAAACTGTTGAGTTGTTTCAGTTCTTTGTATATTCTAGATATTAGTCCCTTCTCAGATGAATAGTTTGCAAATATTTTCTTCCATTAACAGGTTGTCTCTTCACTGTGTTGTTTCCTTTGCTGTGCAGAAGCTTTTTAGTTTAATATAGTTACATTTGTCTGTTATTATTTTTGTTGTTTGTGCTTTTGAGGTCTTAGCCATGAAATCTTTGCCTAGGTCAATGTCCTAAGGTATTTTCCCCTGTTTTCTTCTATTTTTTAAAGTTTCAGTCTTATGTTTAAGTCTTTAATCCCTCCTGAGTTGATTTTTGTATATGGTGAAAGATAGGGATTGAGTCTCATTTTTCTGCATGTAAATATCCAATTTCTTTAACACTATTTAGTGAAGAAGGTGTCCTTTACCCAGTGTAGGTTCTTGGTTCCTTTACCAGGATAGAAGTTTTAATTTTTATATCTTGAGATACTTGAAAGTCTCCATGTTTTGGTTTCAAATACTTTAAACTGGACACAACTCTCCATTTTCTGTCCTTTTTAACACAAGTTCTTGACAAATTTAAAAATGATATCTGGATAAATTTCTCATAACCTGTCTGACTGCTTGCCCATAATTTTAAGGCCATTAACATGTTTGGACATTTAAGAAAACTTTAAGATTCATGATACTTTAAATTTGTTATGCACATAGAAATTAATTAAGTGCTTGGAAGGTTTTATTTGTTAGTCAGATATTTAAGGGGCTTAAAAAGTACATTGATAGTGCATGCCTGTAATCCCAACTATTAAGAAGGCTGAGTGAGGTAGGAGGATTGCTTGAGTCTGGGAGTTTGAGACCAGCCTGGGCAACATAACAAAATCTCATCTCAAAAAAATAAACTAAAAAAAGTACATTAAATTATTTAATCCCTTTGTGGGCAGTTGAAAATGCAGAAGGTACTTAGTTAAATAGGACCAAATATCAGCCAAAAATATTTGCATGATTGTCAAACTTTACTAGATTTATAAGTAGAATAATACAATTTGTAGGTTGAACTTAAAAGCTTAGAATAAACTAGACTTGTATCTCTAATAAATAAATCACTTATATAAACCCCCTCACCTGAGAGCAAAACATTTTCTGCAAACAAACAAAAAAATCTAATAGCTTAAAAAAACAAACAAAGAGAGCAAGTTCCACACCACACATAGTAAATAGCTTTGAACCTGCTCTGAGTTGGGAAATTAGATAATCAAGAGTTTGAGAATACTGTGTAGAATGAGGGTAATGGACTCTGATCAGGGTTTGAGGAACTCCTCAACACAGAAAGAACATGAAATTTAGCCCATATAAAAGGTGTGGTACATTTAGACCAGAATAATCATGATGAATGTTTGTTAAAAGTAGGATCCTGGGTCTGTGATTCTGATTCCATGGATTGGAGGTGGGGATCTAGAGTGTTTAATACAGTGGCTATCAAAGGGTGGTCCATGGACCAGCAGCATCAGCATCACCTGGCAACTTAGTAGAAGTGCAAATCATTGGAATCTCCTAATTCCCACTGTATAAGATTCTCTAAGAATCTGTTGGAACAAGCCCTCTAGTTAACTTTGATGCTCACTACAATTTGAGAACCACTAGTTTAACAGATGATTCAGTTGAGTCTTATGATTGGATGAGTTTTTCAAACACTACTGCAAGTGACAGAAAATTCTAGGGCTCAACCACCTTATTGAAAAGGTTGGTTGAAGTTTACTGACTGTAGCAGTTTATTGCTAAAGGCATCTGAGGGCAAGTCTTTAATGGAGGAATCTACAAAGACAGCAAACGGTTGAAAATAATTGAGCCCATGGCATGGAATAAGAATTACATGTAGTTTACTTTACAGTTAACTTACACGTATCAAATTTAAATGATATTCAGCAGAGCTCTGAAATTAATCTGTCTATATATATATATTTTAACAAACAGTGGTTTGTCTTGGCCAGATATGTCTGAAAACCTTGCTTCTGTTCAGATTTGGTGCAAATCTTTCTATTTAGGATTTGTTGATCTTCTTTTCGCATTCTTCGTAGTCCTTACCCAGCACTGGGCTGCTATTTCTAAATCTGCAGTTAAGGCTCCCAGCTCTGACTTTTATTAAGATGTTTCCTCTAATGTTCTTTGTGAATTTGAGCCAGTGATTATTTAGGAATGGCTTCTCTGTTTGCCTGGCTTAGTAGCTGTCTCCCTCTCTGAGGAATCTCTGTCTACTGCTTCTCAATGCTGCCATTACTTCCTGGCTTCATGTCCTCTCAACACCTTCATTTTTCAGTTTTCAGATTGAATATGAGCTAGAAGAAGGTCATCCATTGGCTAGACCATGGCATTTCCTATTATCACAATGTAGCCTGTTGGATGAGACAGTCTGCTTAATTTTTTAATGATTTTTTTGTGAATTAATGCAAGTGCACGGTTGTGACACATTGATTATTTAGGAGCCTTTGAAAATTTCTTCCTGGTTGTGTTACATATAATTAAAATAGCCATGTACATGAGTGCATCCATTGTACATACTTGCAAAGTATGAGGTTTGGAAGTGCAATGAGATGTTGGAGATAAATCTTGGAAATGCCACTGTTATCTGACAATTCATAATTGTGCAAAGGATGAGGAAGTTACAAGTAAATTGTACTGGAATAAGTAACAGTTTTTGCAGCATTGCCATTTACTTCCCACATGGGCTCATTGAACAGGAAGATTGTATTCCCAAGGGCAGTCCTGCCCTTAATATTTGCAGAGCTTGAGGCAAGATCAGTAGAACCCCACTCCCCAAACCATGCAGCCCCTAATCTCCTTTTCTTTCCACCTCTGGCTCTGTCCTGAACCATCAGTAGAACCCCACTCCCCAAGCCATGCAGCCCCTAATCTCCTTTTCTTTCCACCTCTGGCTCTGTCCTGAAACACTAGGAGCCTTTGGTGGCTATTCTAGACCATGTGACTAAATTCCATCACTCCTGTCACCCCACCCACCAGCCACCCTGTAGCACAGTTTGCTTTCAGAATAATGGACCCAAAGGACAGAACTGCATAGGTACTGGAAGTGGCTTGAGAATGTTGGGCAGGGAATCTCAGGGTCCTGAGATCCAGAGCTTGACCTCGAAGGGGAGATGTGGGCTTTGAGTGGATATGGCCCCCTTGGTCCTGTGGTTTTTTACCTCATGTGAAGGGCACACTGGAGGAGATATAGTGCAGGGCCTTCTAAACTTTAGAGGGGCCTAGGTGAGGACCCTAGTTGCCCAGGTCTAAGGTTAATAGTGGTTATGGAATCCAAAGATGGAGAAGATCAATTTTTTCAGCAATGGCATGTCATCATTGTGGAAACTACACCAGACCCCTTACAGTACTCTTCATCTTGTGTTAATATGTCTAATTTTTACCAGTAGCCACAATGAGTTAATGTGGAATCCCAAATCATTATGCTTCCATTTCTCCTCTCTTATATTACCTACACCCACCCCTTGGAATGTCCTATGGCAATTCGATTTTGCTATTATTTATGCTTTTCAATTTTTAATCAGTCTTTGGAGTTCGAATGTCTCAAAATTCTTTGAGATTTTGAAATGCTTCATAGGGGGAAAAATGAGTTTAGTGGTTAAATAAGTTCAGGGAATTATGCATGTGTCATCTCCCTGGCCTGGTGACTTAAAATACAGCTTAACATATTAAAGGCTCTGAGAATTTGTGCAGTAAAGAAATCTGTTTCACTTTACTTAACTCATTGATTCCTACATGTATTTGAAAATAGACTCCCACACCTTTATGCCAAAGAAATAAATATTGATAGTATTGATAGTTTCTGTCTTAAAAATTAAACTAAGGCTTTTCATTCATTCATCTGACACCTATTTATTATCCCAATGACTGGACTAGTGATACAAAGGTAAACAAAACGAATAATTTTACCAGTGTCTTCAAATGTTGATTCCATTTATGTTTGGGGAAAAGCTTAGTTTTGTTTAGAAATCTTAGTTTAGTTATAACTTGAGGTCAGCTGCTATTTAGATGGCTGGAGAAATGCTTGCCTGTCGAGAGAGTGCCCATTGCTGATTGTATTTTCCAATGTGCTCTGTATGTGAAATATACCTTTGAATTAGAAAATCAGAGATTCCTTTTACCTTAGGTCTGAAGTCGGCCATCCCAAATCCGGGGTACCTTGGGGCTCATGTAATCCATTACTCCTTCCCAGGGTGTATTGGGGGTGCTAATGTGGCCCAAGGATATTTAGGGGCCATTGTGATTTGTCCCAACTTCCCAGGGTACCTTAGGGCTGCTGTGGCCTATCATTACTTCCCAGGTTACTTCGTAGCCTGTCATTTATCTTCCAGGGCCTGTACAGTCTAAGGATTGATGAAGCATTAGAGTTGCTGCTACTTGGAACCATTGCTTTTGTTTTGGAGCACAAGCTCTTTTGGGAGGGTTTCAGAGCTCACTGTAAATTTCACATTCTAGTTGTATCTCACCACTTGTTTGCTGCAATCAGGAACATGTGATGTAAGTTGGCATGAAATAAGAGTTGCTTGTGTCTGTAGGGGTGGTTTTAGGTATAGCCATTTTAAAAAGCCGACAGAGGACTGAGTGGACTCTTAGCATCTCTTCAGTTACAATGACTAGCAGATGCTATTGGTACTCCATCTGTATTCTCCACAGTCATTTCTACCTGCTGAAAGCTGTTACAGGGAACACCTGTGACTCTGCCAGAGGGTTTTCTTACCCCTTTCACTAACAGGGTATACGCAGCCCTTACACACAGTAAGCATAAAATGCCAGAGAGTTAAATGCTTCTGGAAGCAGCCTTCAACCAATGACAGTGAGTTCTCACTCTTAAAATAACTATAAAGTATGTTCTTTTATTTATTTACTTATCTATTTTTATTGGATATTGATGAATTATAATTATACATATTTATGGGGTACAGTGATGCTGTGATATATGTACATAACGTGGATTGATTGAATCAAAGTAAGTAAAATATTAATTACCCAAAATATTTATTTCTCCTGCCAAAACATTGTCCCGTGTGACCTTTGTCCCCATGCCCCAGCCTATGGAAATTACAATTCCCCTCTCTGCTTCTATGTGTTCAATTTTTTTAGCTTCCACCTGTGAGTGAGGACATGCAATATTTGTTTTTCTGTGACTGGGTTATTTAACTTAGCATAAGGTGCTCCAGGTTCGTCCATGCATCACAAATGACCTAATTTCCCTCTTTCTAAGGCTGAATAGTATTTGATTGTCTATATATGCCGTATTTTTAAAATTCATTCATCAGTTGATGAACACTTCTGTTGATTTCATGACTTGGCTATTGTGAATAATGTTGTAATAAACATGGGAGTGCAGATATCTCTTTGACATACTGATTTCAAATCCTTTGCATATGTACCTAGAAGTGAGATTGCTGGTTCACATGGTAACTCCATTTTTAGTTTTTTGAGGAACCTTCATACTGTTTTCCTAATGGCTGTGTTAATATACATTACCACTAACAGTGTACTAGAAGCCCCTTTCTCCACAATCTTGCCAAGAGTTGTCATCTTTTGTCTTTTTAATAGTAACCATTGAGACAAGTGTGAGACAATATTTCATTGTGAATTTAATTTGCATTTCCCTAATGCCTAGTGATGTTGAGCATTTTTTTTTTTTCATATATCTGTTGGCCATTTGTATGCCTTCTTTGAGAAATTTCTATTTGGCCCCTTTGCCTATTTTTTAAGCAGGTTGTTTTCTTGCTATTGAGTTTTTGAGTTTTTTAAAATATACTTTGGATATTAATGTCTTATCAGATGAATGGCTTGCAAATATATTTTCTCATTCCATAGGTTGTCTTCTCAGTCTGTTAACTGTTACCTTTGCTGTGCAGAAGCTTTTTGGTTTGATGTAATCCCATTTGTCTATTTTTGTTTTTGTTGCTTGAGCTTTGGGGGTCAAATCCAAAAAATCATTGCCCAGACCAATATCATATAGTTTCCCTCCCCTGCTTTTTCTTAGTAGTTTTATAGTTTCACGTCTATGTTTAAGTCTTTAATCCATTTTTAGTTGAATTTTGTATATAGTGTGAGGTAAGAGTCCAATTTCATTCTTTTGCATGCAGATAGCCAGTTTTTCCAACACTCTTAGTTGAAGAGACTGTCTATCTCCTATTGTGTATTTTTTGCATTTTTGTTGAAAAATCAATTCACTGTAAATGCCTGGGTTCGCTTTTGGACTTTTTATTCTGTTCCTTCCCTTGGTTGATGTGTATACTTTTATGCCACCACCATGCTGTTTTAATTACCATAGCTTTGTAATATACTTAGAAGTCAGGCAGTGTGATGCCTCTAACTTTTTCCTATGTAAGATTAGCTTTACTATTTGTGTTTTGGTGGTACTATATGAATTTTAGAATTGTTTTTCTATGTTTGTGAAAAATTACATTGGAATTTTAATAGATTGCATTGACTCTGTAGATAGCTTTGTGTAGTATGGAAGTTTTAACGATATTAATTATTTCAATTCATGAGCATAGAATATCTTTTCATTTATTTATGTCTCCCTCCATTTCAATTTAGTAATTTTCCATTTACAGATCTTTCACCTCCTTGTTTAAATTTATTCCTAAATATTTTATATTTTTGTAGCAAGTTTAAATGGGATTGCTTTCTTAATTTCTTTTTCAGCTAGTTTGCTGTTGGAGTATAGAAATGCTACTGACTTTTTATTTCCTACAACTTTACTGTATTTGTTTATTAGTTCTAACAGTTTTTTTTTAATAGTCTTTAGGACTTTCTGTACATGAGATCATGTCATTAGCAATCAGCAACAATTTCACTTCTTCATTTCCTATTTGTATGCCTTTTATTTCTTTCACTTGCCTAATTGCTCTGGCAAGAACTTCCAGTACTATGTTGAATAGAAGTGATGTGAATGGACATCTTTGTTCTTGATCTTAGAGGAAAAGCTTTCAACTTTTCATTATTGAGTATAATGTTAGCTATCTGATTGTCATGTTATTTTTTATTATGTTGAGGAATATTCCTTCTATACTTAATCTGTTGAGAGTTGTTATTATGAAAGAATGTCGAATTTTGCCAAATGCTTTTTTTTTTGCATTTAATAAGATGATCATATGGTTTTGTTCTTTATTCTGTTAATGTATCAAATTTATTTATTTGGTATGTTGAAACATGATTGCACCCTTGAAATAAATCCCATTTGATTATATTGAATAGTTTTTGTTTTATGTGCCGTGGATTTTGTTTGCTAGTATTTTTGAGGATTTTTACATCAATGTTAATCAGGGATATTGGCCTGTAATTTTCTTCTCTTGTAATGTCTTTGTCTGAATTTGGCCTCGTAAAAAGAGTTTTGAAGTATTCTCTCCTCTGGTATTTTCTGGAAGAGTTTGAGAATGATTGGTATTAGTTTTCCTAAATGTTTGGTAGAATTCAGCAGTGAAGTTATGAGGTCCTGGGCTTTTCTTTGATAGGAGACATTTGATTACTGATTCAATCCTTTACTTATGTTGGTCTCTTCATATTTTTAATATCTGTATAATTCAGTCTTGGCGAGTTGCATGTATCTAGGAATTTATCCATTAATTATACATTATCCAATTTGTTGACATATAAGTATTCATAGTAATCTCTTATGAGCATTATATTTTTGTAGTATGAGTTGTAATTTCCCTTCTTTTACTTCTGATTTTATTGTGTCTTCTCTTTTCTTAGTCAAGCTAAAGGTTTGTCAAATTTATCTTTTCAAAAAACCAACTCAGTTTCATTGATATTCTCTACTGGTTTTCTAGTCTCTATTTTATTTATTTCTACTCTGATCTTTGTTATTTCCTTCCTTCTGCTAACTTTGGGCTTAGTTTTTTGTTCTTTTTAGTTTCTTGAGGCGTAATATTATGTTGTTAGGCGTTTATTGCTATAGATTTTCCTCTTAGAACTGTTTTTGATGCATCCCACGAGTTTTTGTATGTTGTGTTTCCATTATTGTTTTTGTCTCAAGATATTTTTTTGGTTTTCCTTTCTTAATTTTAATTTTTATTTGTAAACTTTTATTTCAGGTTCAGGGATACATGTAAAGGCTTGTTATATAGGTAAATCACATGTCATGGGGCTTTGGTATAAGATAGTACCAATATTTATAGCTTTGTAATATACTTAAATATAAGTACATTACAGGTAATAAGATAGTACCCAATAGGTAGTTTTCAAACCTCGCCCTCCTCCCATTTTCTACCCTCAAGTAGGCCCTGGTGTCTGTTGTTCCCTTCTTAGTGTCCATATGTATTCAATGTTTAGTTGCCACTTATAAGTGAGAGCATGTGGCATTTGTTTTTCTGTTCCAGTGTTAGTTCCTGGAACTAATTTGTAAGAACTAATTTATAAGGAGCTTTGCTCCTTAGAAATTTCTTCTGCCAATACAATAGATCATGACTCTCAAGTCCAAACATCCACAGATTCCCTAGAAAATGAACAGAATGCAGCTAAGCTCTTTGCTAAGGCATAACATGCATGACCTTTGCTCCATTTCCCAGTAAGTTCTTCATTTCCCTCTGAGACCTCAGCAGCCTGGACTTCACTATCCACATCACTATTGGCATTTTGGTCACAACCATTTAGTCTCTAAGAAGTTCCAGTCACTCCTTCATCTTCCTGTCTTCTGAGTCTTCCAAACTCTTCCAACCTCTGTCTGCTACCCAGTTACAAAGCAGCTCCCACATTTTTAGGTATCTTTAAAGCAATACTCCACTCTTTATCAATTTTCTGCATTAGTTTGTTCTTGCATTGCTATAAAGAAATACCTAAGCAGGCATAATTTATAAAGAAAAGAGGTGTAATTGGCTTATAGTTCTGCAAACTTTATAGGATGCATTGTGACAACATCTGCTTGGCTTTGAAGAGAAAGAGCTGTAAGGAGAATTCAAGAGGAGGAAATTATTGGATAGAATGAGTTCTAAATTTCTCTTCAAAGAATCAATATGTCATTGTGTTCAGTTATTTGTCCTCCATTTTAAAGTTTAACTTCCTTGTGGTTCCAGTAAACAACCTTCTCCACTGGTTCATATCTGTTCCCCTGGTCCCTGGTTCTGCCCTGACTCATCCTGGTCACCTGCTTCAGTCACCTGCTCCAGTCACCTGCTTCGGTCACCTGCTTTGACCTAGGTCATCCCTGGCTACCTGCTCTGACCTGCCCGTAACCGTCCTTCCCACCAAATTCCCCACCCTGTCACTCCAGCTTGGACCCCTGCTCTCTTTAAAATAGCCTATTGGGATTAGTCTAGCTTGTGCAGTCTAACCCTAGCCAATAGGGGAACGACACAGTAGTAGAGGCGACCCCCCCATCAAGAATAAGTATCCCATCATCACTGGTCATTAGAGAAATGCAAACCAAAACTACATTGAGATACCATCTCACGCCAGTTAGAATGGCGATCATTAAAAAATCTGGAGACAACAGATGCTAGAGAGGATGTGGAGAAATAGGAACACTTTTACACTGTTGGTGGGAGTGTAAATTAGTTCAACCATTGTGGAAGACAGTGTGGCGATTCCTCAAGGACCTAGAAATAGAAATTCCATTTGACCCAGCAATCCCATTACTGGGCATATATCCAAAGGATTATAAATCGTTCTACTATAAGGACACATGCACACGAATGTTCATTGCAGCACTATTTACAATAGCAAAGACCTGGAACCAACCCAAATGCCCATCGATGATAGACTGGACAGGGAAAATGTGGCACATATACACCATGGAATATTATGCAGCCATCAAAAATGATGAGTTCATGTCCTTTGTAGGGACATGGATGAACGTGGAAACCATCATTCTCAGCAAACTGACACAAGAACAGAAAATCGAACACCATACGTTCTCACTCATAGGTTGGTGTTGAACAGTGAGAACACATGGACACAGGGAGGGGAGCATCACACACTGGGGTCTGTCGGGGGGGGAAATAGGGGAGGGACAGTGGGGGGTGGGGAGTTGGGGAGAGATAGCATGGGGAGAAATACCAGTTATAGGTGATGGGGAGGAAGGCAGCAAATCACACTGCCATATGTGTACCTATGCAACAGTCTTGCATGTTCTTCACATGTACCCCAAAACCTAAAATGCAATTAAAAAAAAGAAAATCCTATTACAGAAAACTGTACTCAATAGATATATTTTAAATTTTATCAATAAAAATATATTAAAATTTGCAAAAAAAAAAAAAGAAGTATCCCTTTTTCTCCCTTGTCCAAATGTGTGGTCACCATTGCTCCATCTGTGAGCCACACCCTTCTATAGAAGTAAACTGCCTTGGTGAGAGGATTTATCTTTGAGTGCTATTTCTTCTGCAGCATCAAAAGTTTACTTATAACACTATCCATATCACTATTGGCATTTTGGTCACAATCATTTAGTCTCTAAGAAGTTCCAATGACTCCTTCATCTTCGTGTGTTCTTCTGAGTCCTCCAAACACTTCCAACTTTTGTCTGCTACCCACATTTTTAGGTATCTTTATAGTAATACTCCACTCTTTATCAGTTTTCTGCATTAGTCTGTTCTTGCGTTGCTATAAAGAAATACCTAAGCCTGTGTAATTTATGAAGAAAAGAGGTTTAATTGGCTTATAGTTTTGCAGGCTTTGCAGTATGCATTGTGACATCTGCTTGGCTTCTAGGGAAGCCTCAGGAAGCTCACAGTCATGGCAGAATGCAATGGGGGAGCAAGCATGTCATATGGTGAAAGCAGGAGTGAGCAAGAGTCGGGGAGGTACCACACACACTTTTAAACAACCAGATCTCATGTGAACTCAGAAAGAGTTCACTTATCACCAAAGGGATGACTGAAGCCATTTATGAGGGATCTGCTCCCATGATCCAAACAACTCCCAGCAGACCCCACCTCCAAGATTGTAGATTATATTTCAACATGAGATTTGAGCAGGTACAAATATCCAACTATATCACTGTCCTGCAGTGTTTCTCTTGAGAAATATGTGGATAGTCACATTGGAACCACCTTGTAGATAATGTATTTCTTATTTCTTAATGCTTTCAGAATTTTTTTATTTATCTTTAATTGTTGATAGTTTGGTTATTTTGTGCATTGCTGAACTCTGGGTTGAATTTTGTTGGCAACCTCTCTGCTACCTGTACCTGGATTTTGGCATATTTTCAAAGATTTGGGAGGTTTTCAGTCACTATTTCTTTTTTTTTTTTTTTTTTCTTTAAATATGCTTCTGATCGCTTTGCTCTCTCTTTTCCTTCTGGAATTACTGTTACATGGCAATTAGGTCTCTTGATAGTATCCCATAGATCTCATAGGCTTTCTTCATTCTTTTTAGTTTGCTTTTTATTTTTGCTCCTTTGGTTTGACAATTTCAGATGTTTGAAGTCAGGCAACAGGATGCCTCTGGCTTTGTTCTTTTTGCTTGGGATTGCTTTGGCCATTTGGGTTCTTTTTGGGTCCCAAATAAATTTCATGATAGATATTTCTAATTATGTGAAAAATGATATTGGTATTTTGATAGGAATAGTATTGAACCTGTAAATTGTGTTGGGCAGTATGGCCATTTCAACTGTATATTTTCTTCCAATTCATGAGCATGGAATATTTTTCCATTTATTTGTATCATATCCAATTTTTTTTCAGCAGTGTTTTGTAGTTCTCCTTATAGAGATCTTTCACCTCCTGGGTTAAATTCTTATGTATTTAAATTTTTTTGTGTCTACTATAAATGAGATTGTATTCTTGATTTGGTTCTCAGCTAGATATTATTGGTGTGTAAAAATGTTACTGATTTTTGTACATTGAGTTTGTATCCTGAAACTTTACTGAATTTATCAGTTCTAGGAGCCTTTTGCAGAGTCATTAGGGTTTTCTATGTTTAGAGTCATCTTCAAGCTCATTTACACTTTCTTCTGTTTGATTAGGCCTACTGTTAAAGCTTTTTATTGCATTTCTGTTTCAGTCATTGTATTTTTAATCTCTAGGAGTTTTACTTTTTATTATTTCTATTTCTTTGTTACTCTTTTCATTTTGTTCATGCAGTGTTTTCCAGATTGCATTTTTTACTTCACACATTCTTGCAGCTCACTAAACGTCCTCAAGATGATTATTCTGAATTCTTTGTCATTTTATAGAATTCCATTTTTAAGGGTTCACTGTTGAAGCTTTGTTAGTTTCTTTTAGAGGCATCATGATTTCCTGATTCTTTGTAAACCTTGTGTCTTTGCATTTGTGTCTGTGCATTTGGGGAGACAGCCACCTCCTCGGGCTTTTACAGGTGTTCTTTGTCAGGGATAAACCTGCACTATTTAGCCTGGCCTATGATTCTTTGTGGGCAAACTCATAATGACCCTGGGCAGGAAGAGCTTCCTTTTGGAGTCTCTAGATACCTGGGTTGCTGCCTTAGCTCTGATTTAGGATGGGGCTGCTGACTTAGCGCCACTGTCAGGTAAGATCACTGCCTGAGCTCTTCAATCAGGCAGAGCTGATGGCAGGTTACTGCGATTACCTTTTATTGGGCTTGACTACAAGGTGTATTCCATGGCCGGGTAGCACCACTGTTTGAGGTTTGTATTTGGACAGGGTTGTAGCCTGGGCCCTCAGGTTAGGCAGAGTCACTGCTTGGGATGGATGGGACCAGCTGCTATGCTAAGTAGAAATGCACTGTTGAGGTTTGCCTCCTTGCCCAGATGGGGCCTTGGGGCAGTCTTTGAGGATGGGCCAAGAACTGTTTAAACTCCTAGGTGTGGCAGAAGTAGCCTCTACACTTTGCCAAAATGCACTGTGGTGGGCATCTTTCTCCCTGGGCAGCGCCTAGGCAAGGTGAGTTTGAGGCTGAGTTGAGTGCTGGTTAAACCCCTGGTTGTGGCAGAACTAGCCACTGCTCTTTGCCAGAATTCACTGTGGCAGTCCATCACACCTTTCCAGGACAAGGTCTTCAAATGGACTTTGAGGCCATGCCAAGCATTGTTTAAACTCCTATGTGTGGCAGAACTAGCCCCTGCTTTTTGCCAAATTCTGTGGTCCCTGGATGGGGCCTTGGGGTAGGGTCTAAGGCTGGGCCTGGAGGCTGGCTGTTTAGAGATTCGAGCCAGGCAGAACTTCCCACCAATTCTAGTAATAGCCAGCTCAGCTTTGCAGATGAGCTATGCTGTTGGCTGCTGTCGCTGATCAGGTGTCACTACTGGCAATTACAAAGAACTAACACAAATATCTGTATACTGGTCACTGTGAGCTCTGTGTTCTTGCTTTGTTTCTGCCTGACCCTAGGTAGTCTAGTAATGCCAATACTTCTTGTGTTCCCTATGAAGTGAGACTGAAGTGGGCTTCTTGGGAAGCATCTCAAAATGCTACGGAAGCTGGATGTTCACCTCTGGTTCTCTTTCCCCACTGTAGAAACGGTGACTCCTGAGGAATTCTCTCTTTGTGACACTGTGCCAACTTGGGAGAGGGGGAGGAAGAGGGGTGACACAATCAGTGAGATCATTTCTTTCTTTCTTTCTTTCTTTCTTTTTTGAGATGGAGTTTCACTCTTGTTGCCTAGGATGGAGTGCAATGGCATGACCTCAGCTCACCTCAACCTCCGCTTCAGAGGTTCAAGCGATTCTCCTGCCTTAGCCTCCTGAGTAGCGGGGATTACAGGCATGTGCCACCACACCTGGCTGATTTTTTGTATTTTTAGTAGAGACAGGTTTCTCCATGTTGGTCAGGCTGGTCTCAAATCCTGACCTTGTGATCTGCCCGCCTCGGCCTCCCAAAGTGCTGGGATTACAGGCGTGAGCCGCCACACCCGGTGAGACCATTTCTTTTACCCTCTCTTCTGGTTTTTACTTGGTTCTGTCATTCACACAGGTGTATCAGGTTTATATCCATGTTTTGAGGTTTTTGCAAAGATGTTCTTGTTCATGGATATTTACCAGTTGAACTTTTGTGGAGGTTAGTGAAGCCTGAGATCTCCTATTGTGCCAGCTTGCCTGAGGTATGTTCTTTACTGTCTTTCACTATTCCCCTCAGGAACTGACCTTCAGTTGCCCACAATGGTAACTAACTTAAAAACACACTCTTTACTGGCTGCATTCACTTTCATTCTCATTTCCTTACACCCCATCCATGTTTCCTGATATTGCCTTTCAGCAAAACAAACAACCAAAACCATTTTTTAAAATCGAAACCTACACTCAAACACTTGGGCTGCTTATTGGAGAAATCCAAAATCAAGTCAGTGATTCTAATACATTTGGTCATTAAGTTTGCCTAATGGGAGCTAGAGATAGTTTCTTGACTTGCAGCTATCAACTTGCAAAATGTTTTGTTCCATTTTTAATTTCTTTAACTTTTTTTTTTTTTTTTGAGACAAAGTCTGGCTCTGTCACCCAGGCTGGAGTGCAGCAGTGCAGTCTTGGCTCACTGCATCCTCCACCTCACAGGTTCAAGCAATTCTCCTGCCTCAGCCTCCAAGGAGCTACATATAAAAGGTCAGAAGGACAGATTACTGCTACTATCAAGCCTAGACTTCTGGCCATCCTTTGCTATCCCAAATGGAACTCAGGGCCTCATGCCACACATTGTGTGTGTGTGTGTGTGTGTGTGTGTGTGTGTGTGTGTGTGTGTGTGTGTGTGCTCGCACATGTGGTCTTGAGTGTGTATCTCCTAAATTTCTCCATTGTCAAACATACATTCCTCTTTCTCCTTTTCCCATATATACACATGTTCCTAGAGTTCCCCAAGGGCTGTAACTACCCCAGGCAAATTTTTCCAAGTCAATAACAGCTGGCCATAAGTGATTAGCTGAGAGTGAAACCAACTGCAGGAAACTGTCATGATAAAGCAAGCTCCTCACAGCCCTCAGACCTTGAGGAGATAATGGTGGAGAGTGGGAACAGAGCAGAACCCCAAGTTCTCTATATGAAGTCACTCTAAATCTATTTGATTATAAGATCATGTGTTTTTTTTTCTTTTTCTTTTTCTTTTTCTTTTTTTTTGAGATGGAGTCTCACTTTGTCACCAGGCTTGAGTGCAATGGCTTGATCTCGGCTCACTGCAACCTCTGCCTCCCGGGTTCAAGCAATTCTCCTACCTTAGCCTCCTGAGTAGCTGGGATTACAGGTGCATGCCACCACACCTGGCTGATTTTTGTGTTGTTTTTTTTTAGTAGAGACAGGGTTTCACCATGTTGGCCAGGCTGGTCTCAAACTCCTGAACTCAAGTGATCCACCTGCCTCGGCCTCCCAAAGTGCTAGGACTACAGGTGTGAGCCACCGTGCTGGGCAATTTCCTTAACTTTAAGAAAAAAATACATTCAGACCCTACTAGTAGTAGAGATTACAAATCCAGAAAGAAAAATATATACTGACATTAGGAGTCGTAAAACAAAAACACATGATCTAAATTTCCATCTGCCTTTTTTCTTTTAACTTGAATCTGTCTAAATTCATGGTACATTATTGTTAGTAAGCAAAATAGATTTTTTAATTGTTGCATTTCCTATATATATCATTAAGAATGAGAAAGCTGAAAGTAGCCGTAAGGAAAGTGAAAAGGATATTGTTTTTCAGTGTGATAGGTGGCTTAAGATGGCCCTCAAATACTCCTATCTCTTAATATGTATGACCTTGAGTAACATGCTTCTAGTCAATAGACTGTCTCAATTTTGAGGAGATGTAATTTTGTCATTAGATTATAAGAGATTGTAGCCTTTGTCTTGCTATCAGACTTTCTCCTTTGCTAGCTTTGTGAGGCAACGTGTCTTTTTTAGGAGACACATGTTTGAGGTGGACCTCTGGCTAATAGCCAGCAGTTAACTGAGATCCTCAGTCCAGTAATCCAAAAAGAACTGAATCCTGGTAGGGTGCAGTGGCTCATGCTTGTAATTCCAGCATTTTAGGAGGCTGAGGCAGGAGGATCACTTGAGGCCAAAATTCCAGACCAGCCTGGACAACATAGCAAGACCTTATATCTATAAACAGTTTTAAAAATTAGCCAGGCATAGTGGTGCATGCCTGTAGTCCAAGTTACTCAGAAGCTGGGGTGGCAGGATCACTTGAACTCTGAGGTCAAGGCTGCAGTGAGCTCTAGTCAAGCCACTGCACCCTACCCTTGGCAACAGAGTGAGACCCTGTCTAAAAATTGAAAAAAAGAACAGAATCCTGAATCCCATCTGCAATCATGTAGTGAGGTTATAAGTGGATCTTACACTGATTAAGTTTTTAGGTGAGACTCAGTTCTGGCTGACACCTTGCTTGAAGCCTTGAAGGACACCCTGAAGCAAAAGACACAGTTAAGCTATGCTTAGATTCCTGGTCCACAGAAAATATGAGACATTAAATGTATGCAATTAATAAATATTTCCACTTTCCTATTCATTCTGTTTAGAGCAAATATTTGGGATTTAGAAGGAAAATTTATACTTTAACAGGGTCACTGTCACCTTGAATACTGAATCAAGTTGACCTTGGTGGTGATGCATTATGTTTATATTTCAGATTTGAGCTCCCACTGTTGTTAAAAGGAACGGAAAATACTTTCTCTTTGAAAGTCTACCCAACCAAAATTCTTTATATAAAAATGGCTTCTCATAGATTAGTTTCTGAGTACATTTTCTACCAATGATCTTAAGTCATCCCTAAGCATATGCAAATCTCTTAGCAACAGAAGATGATTCCAAATGAGAAAGCATTCTGAGCCAACTCCCATGTAAGCATCTGAGCCAACAAAGATGGGGTTTTAAACTTTATTTTTAAAAATATTTAAAATAAAATCATCCTGGGAGAATGGAGCAGTATGTATAAATCTATGAACTGTTTGAATAAGTTCAGTTGTTTCAAGGTTACTTCTTCTGTGTCTAGTATAAATATATTTCAAAAATACATACAGTAAAATGTGAGAAACAGTTTCTGTGGGATCAACATGTCTGCTGCCAGAGAAGTTACATTTCTTGTAAAACAATGCTACATAATGGATGGTGGTGGAGTCAGGCCAGCTGGTTTTAAATATCAAGCTGACAGTGGAATGTGGTATTTAGAAGATAGTCACAGCACAACACACAAGGAGACATAGAGACCTACTGCTTGACAACTTAACAGAAATGCAATGTGTTCTCCAAAGGATTATTTTAGCCTTATAAATACGTACTTTTTACAAAGTTTCACTTCAGGCTCAATGTGTTTTGTCTGTTATGGGTGAACTCCATGGGAGCATCTGCGAGGTGAAATTCCTTTATAACTGTCCTTTTGCCACTTAATTTTTTAGCTTAGAAGTTTCTGAGGTGGAGTACATGGAATGATCCACTGTGGTGTGGGGAAGAAAATATTAGGGAAGAAAAGAAAAAATAAATTAAGTACAATGAGCACTTAATATGCAGACTGACACTGGTGGCCTCACTCAGTCCATCTGCATACAAGGCTGTTGTATGCTGTAAGCAAAAACAAAATTCTAAGCCCCCAACTGACTGAATGAATCCCTCCTTTTAACCTTTTAACTTGGAAAAAAAAAATGAGTTCAGATCATGATGGGAAGGAGGGGTCAGACAAAACTGATTATACTCTCCTCCCTTTGAAATTCAAGCATAATTGACCAGCGTTAACATTAAAACAGAGATCTTAAAAGCGACAGAAGACACTCTTTGTAGCAATAAGATACCAAATTCCAACCTGACTCTAGTATAGTATCACAGGATAGATAGCAGGCCCTGAGAAAAATGGAAGTATTTTACCTCAAAATATATTTATTGACATATTTTTATTTTTGTTTTTCATATTTTTAAACTTATTTTATTTTATTTGTTGGTAACTATTTGAGAAGTCAAATGATTAAGTTTTGACACATATCTCTAAAGGTTGACAGAAATTTCCTAGATAAAGGTTGAAGCCTGAATATGGGCAGTGTCATTATCCTAACACATTGGAAGATGAATCCATCCATTTTATATCAATACTTCATTGCTTCCTAGGTTGTTTTTTTTGTTGTTGTTGTTCAAATAGAAAGTTTTAAAAGAACACATATGTGGGCTTTTAAATCCAAAGGAGTGAATTGTGTTCTCAAGGCTTTGATCCGCTGAGGAAGCCCAGGTTTCTGTTGACAGTTTCTATTTTGTTCCTTGAACATTTATTTTAAGTTCCAGGGTACATGTATAGGATGTGCAGGTTTGTTACACAGGTATGTATTCTTTTAAGTGTGTGTTTTATGTCCTTTGACCACTTCGTAATGTGGTTGTTTCTTCTTGTAAATTTGTTTAAGTTCGTCATAGAGTCTGGATATTAGACCTTTGTCAGATGGATTAAAAAACCATACACCTAAAATCATCTGATCTTGACAAACCTGACAAAAGTCAGCAATGGGGAAAGAATTCCTTATTTATTAAATGATGCTGGGAGAACTGGCTATCCATATGCAGAAGATTTGAAACTGGACCCTTTCCTCAGACCTCAAACAAAAATTAACTTGAGATGGTTTAAAGACTTAAATGTAAAACCCAAAACTATAAAAACCCTAGAATAAAATCTAGGCAGTACCATTCAGGACATAGGCACAGGCAAAGATTTTATGACAACACACCAAAAGCAATTGCATCAAAAGCAAAAATTGACAAATTGGATCTGATTAAACTAAATAACTTCACAGCAAAAGAAACTATGATAAGAGTGAACAGACAACAGAACAGAAGGACATTTTTTCAGAGACCTGTGCAAGACTGGGAATGGGAGAATCCCTCAGGGTCCCCCAAAATGTCCCCACTGTGGTTCTATACTGAGGCAGAGAGCCATCTGGACATTTTGCAGAAGTAATTCTTAAATCCAAGGGGACCTCTACAAGACTTAGACTCTGGAACAAGCCAGCACCAGCACCATAGCCCCAGTAGAGGCTGCAATTGCAGTGCCTAGGAGCAGTAAGATTACTCCACCACCCCTCACCAGACAAGGCTCAGCACCAGCTTCTGGCCCAGTGGTCCTGCTTCTTCCTGAAATTGGCCAACGGCTGTGGCCTCCTGTTGTCCTGGGAGGAACGTGTAGGGCAGGGTGGGTTCCTCTCTGCCACTGGTAGCCAGGCAGGCAATGCCTGCTGGAGCTTGCAGACCAGTGGTCCTGCTTCTGTCTGAATTTAGCCAGCAGGCAAAGCCTCCTGTTGTTCCAGGAAGCACCTGGATGGCAGGAAGGGTGACTCCACCCACCCCATCACTGGTAGCCAGGCAGGTAGTGCCTACCAGAGCTTCCAGCTCACTGGTCCCACTTTTGTGTGAACTCAGACGGTGGGCATAGCCTCCTCTTGTCCTGGGAAGCACCCAAATGGCAAGGCTGGTGACCCTACCCATTTTCATCATTGGTAGCCAGGCAGGTAACACCTGCTAGAGCTCCTGGCCCAGTGATTTTGCTTCTGACTAATCCCAGCTAGTGTTTAGACAGCGGAGAACAGCCTCCTGTTGTCCCAGGATGCACTTGGAAAGCAGGGTAGGCAACCCTAACCACCCATGGCACTGATAGTCAGGTGGGTAATACCTGCTGGAATTTTCAGCTCAGCAGTCCCACTTCTGTCTAAACTCAGACAGTGGGTGCAGCCTCCTATTGTCTCAGGAAACACCCAGACAGAAGGTAGGTGATTCCACCCACTCCCACCTCTCATAGCCAGATGGGCCATCCCACTAGAGCTTCTGGCCCAGCAATCCTGCTTCTGCCTGAACTCTGTCAGCAGGCATAACCACATGTTCCCCAGGGAAGCACTTGGATAGTAGATTAGGTGACCACACCTACCCCCATAGCTCCTGGCCAAGCAGAACTTGCTGGCTTGGGTGGTACCTGTGCAGGAGGAGCCTTCACTCTCAGATCACTGAAAGAGATGAGACACCTGGGTTCACAGGCCAGTGGAGGAGTGGGGTGTGCCTCCCTCAACAGGGCCAAGTATTAACAGCGGAATTGACCAAACTGAGCAAAACATCTCAGACCTTGAAGACCAGTACTCCAAAATAACTCAGTTAGACAAAAATAAGGAATAAACAATAAAGAAGAAGGAACAAAAACTTCCAAGAAATATGGGATTATGTATAGAGACCAAATCTATGACCTATTGGTGTCACTGAAAAAAAGTGAGAGAACGCAAACTACTTGGAAAACATATTTCAGGATATTGTTCACAAAAACTTCTCCAACTTTCCTAGAGAGGCCATCATTCAAATCCAGGAAATGCAGAGAACCCCTGTGGCATACTATACAAGATGACCATCCCCAAGACACGGAGTCATCAAATTCTCCAAGATTGAAATGAAAGAAAAAACATTAAATGCAGTTAGAGAGAAGGGACAGGTCACCTACAAAGGAAATCCCATTAGGCTAACAGTGGAACTTTCAGCAAAAACCCTACAAAGCTAAAAAGATTGGGGGTCTATATTCAGCATTTATAAAGAAAAGAAATTCCAACTTCTTCAGACAAGTAAAAGCTAAGGGAATTTGTTATCACCAGACTTGCCTTACAAGAGGTCTTTGAGGGAGTGCTAAATATGGAAAGAAAAAACCATTACTGGTCACCACAAAAACATACTTAAGTAATAGACCATTGACACTATAAAGCAATCACTCAATCAAGTCTGCATAATAACCAGCTAACAAAATGGTGAGAGACTCAAAGTCACCCATATAAATATTAACTTTGAATATAAATGGCTAAAATGGTCCAATTAAAAGGCACAGGTTGGCATGTTGGATCAAGAAGCAAGGCTCAACGGTATGCTATCTTCAAGAGACCCATCTCACATGCAGTGATACCCATAGGCTCAAAGTAAAGGGATGGAGAAAAATCTACTAAGCAAATGGAAAAAAGAAAAAAGCAGGAGTTGGTATTCTAATTTTAGGCAAAACAGACATTAAACCAACAGCAGTCAAAAAAGGGCATTACATAATGGTAAACAGTTCGATTCAACAAGAAGACTTAACTATCCTAAATATATATGCACCCAACACAGGAGCACCCAGATTCGTAAAGCAAGTTCTTAGAGACCTATGAAGAGATGTAAATAACCACATAACAACAGTAGGAGAGTTTAACATCACATTGACGTTATTAGGCAGACCACTAGGCGGAAAACTAACAAAGACATTAGGGACCTGAACTTGACAGTTCATCAAGTGGACCTAACAGAACTCTCCACCCAAAATCAATGGAATATACATTCATGTCATCTGCACATGGCACATACTCTAAAATTGACTGCATAATCAGCCAAAAAAAATCCTCAGAACATTAAAAAAACAAAAACAAAATCATACCAACTCCACCCTATAACACAGTGCAATAAAATAGAAATCATTACTAAGAACATCACTTAAAGCCATATAATTACATGGAAATTAAAGAACATGCGCCTGAATGACTTTTGGATAAACAATAAAATTAAGAAAGAAATCAAGAAATTCTTTGAAAGTAGTAAGAACAAAGATAAAACATACCAGAATCTCTGGGAGACAGCTAAAGCAGTTTTAAGAGGGGAAATTTATAGTGCTAAACACCCACATCAAAGAGTTAGAAAGATCTCAAATTAACAGCAACCTAACATCAAACCTAGAGGAACTAGAGAAACAAGAACCAACCAACCCCACAGCTAGCAGAAGACAAGAAATAACAAAAATCCAAGCTGAACTGAAGGAAATTGAGACACAAAAGAACCATACAAAAGATTAAGGAATTCAGCACTTGGTTCTTTGGAAGAATAATACTATTTGTAGACCACTAGAGACTACTATGGACACCTCCATGCACAAAAACTGATCTATGGCCTAGAATAAATTAATAAATTATTTGAAACATCCCCACCTCCCAAGATTGAACCAGGAAGAAATTGAATTGCTGAACAGACCAATAATGAGTTCCAAAGTAGAATTAGTAATAAAAAGTCTATCAACCAAAAAAAAAAAAAAGCCCAGGACCAGATGAATTCACAGCCAAATTTTACCAGTTGTATAAAGAATTGCTGGTGGCCAGGTGTGGTAGCTCACACCTGTAATCCCAGCACTTTGGGAAGCTGAGGCAGGCAGATCACGAGATCAAGAGATCAAGACCATCCTGGCCAACGTGGTGAAACTCCATCTCAACTAAAACTTTTTTTTAAAAAAATTAGCTGGATGTGGTGGTGCACACCTGTAGTCCCAGCTGCTTGGGAGGCTGAGGCAGGAGAATTGCTTGAACCTGGGAGGCGGAGGTTGCAGTGAGCCAAGATCACACCACTGCACTCCAGCCTGGTGACAGAGCAAGACTCCATTTCAAAAAAAAAAAAAAAAAAAAGAACTGCTGGTACCATTTCTACTGAAACTATTCCAAAAAATTGAGGAGGGAGAACTCCTCCCTAACTAATTCTGTGAGGTCAGGATCATTCTGATACTAAAAATCTGGCAGAGGCACTACAAAAAAGGAAAACTTTATACCAATATCCTTGATGAGCATAGATGCAAAAATCCTCAAGAGAATATTAGCAAATCAAATCCAACAGCACATCAAAAAGCTAATTTACCATGATTAACTAGGTTTTTTCCCTGGAAAGCAAGGTTAAGACAACATATGCATATAAATAAATGTGATTCACCACATATACAGAACTGAAAACAAAAACCACATAATGATCACAAAGGATGCAGAAGTCTTTTTATAGAATTCAACATCTCTTCATGTTAAAAACCCTCAACAAACTAGGCACTGAAGGAACATACCTCAAATTAATAAGAACCATCAATGATCAATCCACAGCCAATATCATACTGAATGGGCAAAAGTTGGAAGAATTCTCCGTAAGACCTGGAACAAAACAAGGATGCTCACTCTCACCACTTATATTCAACATGGTACTGTGAGTCCTAGTCAGAGCAATCAGGCAAGAGAAAGAAATAAAAGGCACCCATATAGGAAGAGAGGAAGTCAAGCTATCTGCAGATGATGTGATTCTATAGCTAAAAAACCCCTTAGTCTCCTCTTAAAAGCTCATAGCTCTGATAAACAACTTCAGCAAAGTTTCAAGAAACAAAATTAATGTACAACAATCAGTAGCATTTCTATACATCAACAACTTCCAAGCTAAGAGCCAAATCAAGAACACAGTTCTATTCACAATAGCCACAAAAAGAATAAAATACCTAGGCATACAGCTAACCAAGGAGGTGAAAGATCCCTTCATTGAGAATTACAAAACACTGCTCAGCAATACTAGAGATGAAACAAGCAAATGGGAAAATATTCCATAATTGTGGATAGGAAGAATCAATACTGTTAAAATGGCCATACTGCCCAATGCAATTTACAAATTCAGTGCTATTGCTGTCAAACTAACAATGACATTCTACACAGAACTAGAAAAGCTATTTTAAAATTCATTTGGAACCAAAAAAGAGTCCAAGTAGCCAAGGTGATCTTAAGCAAAAAGAGCAAATCTAGAAACATCACGTTATCTGACTTCAAACTATTCTACAAGGCTACAGTAACCAAAACAGCATGGCACTGGTACAAAAACTGACACACAGAGCAATGGAATAGAATTACAAGCCCGGAAATAAAGTTACACACCTACAACCATCTGATCTTAGACAAAGTCAACCAAAAAAAAAGCAACGGAGAAAAGATTCCTTATTTAATAAATGGTGCTGGGGTAACTGACTAGCCATATGCAGAAGATTGATGCTGGACCCCTTCTCCACACCACATACAAAAATCAACTCAGGATGAATTAAAGACTTAAATTTAAAACTTAAAACTATAAAAACCCAGAAGACAGTGTAGAAAATACCATTCTGGACGTAGGCCTTGGCAAAGATTTCACGACGATGATGTCAAAAGCAATTGCAACAAAAACAAAAATTGACAAATGGGACCTAATTAAACTAAAGAGGGTCTGCAAAACAAAAGAAACTTTCAACAGAGTAAATAGCCTACAGAATGGAAGAAAAATTTTTCAAACTATGCATCCAACAAAGGTCTAATATCCAGAATCCATCAGGAACTTAAATTAACAAGCAAAAAACTACCCATGAAAAAGTGGTCAAAGGACACAGACACTTTTCAAAAGAAGACATATATGTGGCCAAAAAGCATATAAAAAATGCCCCAAATCACTAATCATTAGAGAAAAAAAAAATCAAAACCATAATGAGATACTATCTCACCTCACTCAGAATGGCTATTATTAAAAAGTTAAAAAAATAACATACTGGTGAGGTTGCAGAGAAAAAGGAATGCTTATACACTGTTGGTGGGAATGCAGATTAATTGGGCCATTGTGAAAAGCAGTATGGTGATTTCTCAAAGAACTTACAATAGTACCATTCTGCCTAGCAATCCCATTATTGGGTATATACCCAAAGGAATATAAATCTTTCTACCAAAAAGACACATGCACATGTATGCTCACCGCAGCACTATTCACAATAGCAAAGATACGGAATCAACCTAAATGTCCATTAATGGTAGACTAAGAAAATGTGGTGCATTTGCACTATGGAATATTACACAGCCATGAAAAAGAATGAGATTATGTCCTTTTCAGCAACATGGATGTAGTTGGAGACCATTATCCTAAACAGACTAATACAGGAACAGAAAACCAAATACCACATATTCTCACTTATAAGTGAGAGCTAAACATTGAGTACATATGGACACAAAGAAGGGAATAACAGACACCAGGGTAGAGAGTGGAAGAAGGGAGAGGATAAAAAAAAAACTCCCTGTCAGTATTATGCCTGTTACCTGGGTGATGAAATAATCTGTACACCAAACCTCCATGATACACAATTTACCTAACAAACCTGCACATTTATCCCACATCTAAAGTAAAAGTTTTTTAAAAAGGTTATTGGAAATTTCCATTTGCAATTTTGAATTTATTCACTCCCTCCTTCAGTTCTGTCAGATTTTGCATCATGTATCTTGAAAATTTGTTGTTTGATATTTACACATTTGGAATTCTTATGTCGTCTTAGTGAATTGATCCTTTTATCATTATGTAATGTCAATTTTTAACCTTTGTAATTTTTCTTGCTCCTAAGTCTACTTTGATATGAGTATAGATTTTTTGTGCCATGAATAAATAAAAAGAAATTTTAAAAAATATTCTTCTATATTACATAAATTTTTGTTTTGTGAATGTTATGCCATGTATATAATACTTAAGTACAATAGTGGTTGTATAATATATGTAAAATATATATGTATTATAGTGCTGGCAGATTTATTATTTAAAAGTTTGGGCTGGGCGCAGTGGCTCACATCTGTAATCCCAGCACTTTGGGAGGCCAAGGCAGACAGATCACGACGTCAGGAGATCAAGACCATCCTGGCTAACACGGTGAAACCCTGTCTCTACTAAAAATACAAAAAATTAGTCAGGTATGGTGGCACACACCTGTAGTCCCAGCTACTCGGGAGCCTGAGGCAGGAGAATCTCCTGAACCCAGGAGGCAGAGGTTGCAGTGAGCCAAGATTGTGCCACTACACTCCAGCCTGGACGACAAAGCAAGACTCTGTCTCAGAAAAAAAAAAAAAAAAAGTTTGGAGACCATTTTTCTAAACTTTCATTCCTCAAACTGTACTATAACTTACACTGTTTTCACAGAATGTAAATAGATACTATTAATTAATAATGAAGGTTTTGATCATCTTGAGAGGATGGAGAATACTAGATTAAGCAAAGCTGAACATGTTTTTGCTGCATGACTTTTTGGAGCCTTTGATGTGCTAATATATATGGTGACCCTCCAAGAGGGAGCACAATATACAATGTTGTCCAAGCTCCAGTTCTCGGAAAAGGTTTGTTAGCTTTATTTTGTGATCAGTCTGTGTGCCTCATGGTGGTCAGACTTGTGGGGAAAATGCCACATTTGGCTCCTTTTGTGTTTGTAACATCTTGTTAGTGTCAAGTCACCAGTATGTCTGTCTTTATCATAAATAAAGAGCAGCTTTATTTTATGTTTGTGAAATAAGTGAAATTGCACTAGGCAGCTAATCAAATTCTGACCAGATTGGAGTGTGAATTCATTTTCTTAAATTAATCTAAAATAAATCTAAAACAATACCAAAATAGCACTTTATTTGAATGTCTAACCAAATAATGAGATAACTATGTATGTCTAGCTTGTGAATGATATTTTTGTCAAAAAATTCTGAGTATTTTGATGTCACATGTGAACATACCTGGATGAATTTTCTTCACTATTAATTTCTTCCTCTAAGTCTTGTTTATTCTACTAAGTGATGTCTTAAAGTAGCTTTCCCCTTTTGTTCACCTTTTTCACTGCCTCATTTTAAACACCCATCTTCTGTTACCTGCTTTTGTATGATAGCCTCATAACTGCTTTCTAGGCTACCTTACTATTTCTCATTAGAGAACTTGGTCACTAGAGTTATTTGAAAATAACATAAATGATTCATATCAGTTTCTTGTTTAAAAATTTTCACTGCACAGCATACTGTCCAAATTCTAGGATATTATTCAAACACATAAGACCCTTAAACATCTCTCTCTAATCAAATGTTCTTGTGCTGCAGAGGCTGAAAAATTAAAATGTACATTTCATAGACTCCCTTGCAGCTAGCATTCTGAATGTATGTAAGGTTAAACTAACCAGATGCACTTGTGTACGATATGGAAGGCAGAGTTTTTCTGAGGCAGCATTAGCAGGGGTCTCAATGTCAGGTAACTAGCTTCTTCAGTGTTGAGAGGCAAGATGTGGGGTATTATTTTTTCTGATGTAGATTACAGCAGTTATGGTGTGATTATGCACTGGCACCTGTATTGATTGCATCCGGATTGTGGTAGTTTTTAAATGATGGCAGTGGCTATATGCTTCTGGATTTAGAAGTGTCTTCATGTAGAGGAAATAGCAACTTCTTTGGTGGCCCAGTTTTGCAATTCAGCTTTGGAATTTACTCAAGGAAGCTCAGCTTAGAAATGGTTTCTTCAGCTTTTCTAATGATTCTTAATGATTAAAAAACTAAGTGCTTAATTGTTTCTGAGTCTAAAGTTTGAGATAGACAAAGGTAAGGGATGAAACAACTGGAGAGACAGTCAGGTCAGAAAGGACTTTGTATGGCTTGTCATATGGAAATTTGAATTTCTCTTAGAAGTAATGGAGATCTATTATATAATTTTAAGTTATATTTTAAGATTTAAATTTTAACTAGACCCGTGCTACTCAAAGCAAGGTCCACACATCAGTGCTGGACCAAGAACTATTTGCAATAGATATACAATAAATATAGAAATTAAGTATCTAAACATTTTTACAGTAATTTGACATTGCTGCCACTTCCAAGTGAGTAATCAGTTGAATTGGACAAAGTATTAGTCTGTTATTTATTGGAAATTTTTTTAAAAAAAGAATAACATGGTACTGCTCCTTTACTGCAGGTGGTTTGAGAAGCACTGAACTAGATCATGCTGGAGGTTATGTGGAAGTTAAAATGAAGGGTATACACATGTTCTCACATATAAGTGAAAGCTAAGCTATGGGTGTGCAGAGGCAAATAGGGTGGTATAATAGACACTGGAGATACTCAGAAGGGGGAAAGTTGGAAGTGGGGGTGAGGGGTGAAAAATCTCTTGTTTGGTATGGTGTATACTGTTTGGGTGATGAGTACACTAAAAGCCCAGACTTTACAACTGTACAATTCATTCTTGTAACCAAAAACCACCAGTACCCCTAAAGCTATTTGAATAAAAAATTAACAAAAAATAAAATAAAGGCATAAAGAAATAGGGAAATGTCTAGCCAGGACAATATAGTGATTTCACATTTGATATACCACTATGGTCTGAACACATAGCAGAGAGTGATAAAATGTAAAGACAGAAAGCAAAAAAAGATACAGTCAACTCAGCTCTGAAAATAAGAAAATGGAACAGAAATGTAAAGCAGTGAGTAAAGTTGAAGTCCTGAGGTGCTGAGCTCCACGTTGAGAAACAGAAGCAGCCGTTAGGATTTTAGTGTCTGTGAGGGATAAATTACTTCATGATGTTATGTTGGTACTAAATTCAGTGTTGTCCACAAACCTTTATCTTTTAACCTTGATCTTGAAAGATAGTTTAGCTGGATACAGCTATGTTCTTTCAGCTCCCTATTATCTTCTGGGTTAACCTCTTTTGGATAACGAATGTGATGTCAGTATGTCTTTAATCTGTCTATTTTTTCCCAGATAGCTTTAAGATATTTTCTTGGCCTTTGGTATACCACAGTTTCACTGTAGTGTGTCTGGCTGTATTTTCTGGATTTCTGTTTATTTATCCAGCTTGGGATTTTGTATGGTTCTTAATGTCATTAGCTTTTAAAATATTGTCTCTCTTTCAGGCTCTGTATTCCCCTTCTTTTGGAAATTATATTAGAGACATGGTGAACATTCTTATTCTATTCTATATGTCTTATCACTCTGCATTTACATATTTTGTTTTTTGTTTTTACTTTAAGTAATTTTTTAATACCACTCTTCTAAATCAGCAAACTCTCTTCTGCTATGTATAGTGTTTTGTTTGTCATATCCATTGATTTTCAATTTCAAAAACTGTATTCTGAGAGTTTTGTTTCACTGGTTTTCAAATCTTTCTATGTTCTTTTCTTGATAATAGTATATCCCTTTTCATTATTTTCAATTTTACTTGAGAAAGGATCTCACTCTGTGACCCAGGCTGGAGTGCAGTGGCATGATGCCAGTTCACTGCAGTCTCAGACTCCCAGGATCAAGTGATGCTCCTACCTCAGCCTCATGAGTAGTTGGGAATACAGCCACACACCACCATGCCTGGCTAATGTTTTTTTAAAAAAATTTTGTGAATATATAGTATGTGTATATATTTATGGTGTACATGAGATGTTTTGATACTGGCATGTAATGTGAAATAAACACATCATGGAAAATGGGGTATCCATCCCCTAAAGCATTTATCCTTTGAGTTACAAACAATACAATTACATTCTTTAAGTTATTTAAAAATGTACATTAAGTTATTATTGACTGTAGTCACCCTGTTTTGCTATCAAATAGTAGGTCTTCTTTATTTTTTCTATTTTTTTGTACCCATTAACCATCTCCACTTCACCTAACACACCATTACCCTTCCTAGTCTCTGGTTACCATCCTTCTACTCTCTGTGTCTATGAGTTCAATTGTTTTGATTTATAGATCCCACAAATAAGTGAGAATATACAATGTTTATCTTTCTGTGCCTGGTTTGTTTTATTTCACATAATGAGCTCCAGTTCTATCCATGTTGTTGCAAATGAATGGATCTCATTCTATTTTATGGCTGAATAGTACTCCATTGTGCATATGTACCACATTTTCTTTATCCATTCATCTGTTAATGTATGCTTTCATTGCTTCCAAATCTTGGCTATTGTGAACAATGCTGCAACAAACGTGGGGAGTGCAGGTATCTCTTCGATATACTGATTTCTTTTCTTTGGGTTATATACTCAGCAGTGGAATTGCTGGATCCTATGGTAGCTAAATTTGAAGTTTTTTGACGAACCTCCAAACTGTTCTCTATAGTGGTTGTAATAATTTACATCCCACCAACAGTACACAAGGGTTCCCTTTTCTCCCCATCCTTGCCAGCATTTGTTATTGCCTGTCTTTTGGATATAAGCCATTTTAATTGGGGTGAGATGATACCTCATGTAGTTTCAATAGGCATTTCTCTGATGATCAGTGATGTTGAACACTATTTTGTATGCCTCTTTGCCATTTGTATTTTTTCTTCTGAATGTCTATTCAAATCTTCTGCCCATTTTTTAATTGTATTATTAGGGGTTTTTTTCCTGTAGAACCATGTGAGTTTCTTATATATTCTGGTTATGAATCCCTTGTCAGATGGATAGTTTGCAAATATTTTCTCCTATTCTGTGGGCTGTTTCTTCACTTTGTTGATTGTATCCTTTGCTGTGTAGAAGCCTTTTAACTTGATATGATCCAATTTGTCCTTTTCTCTTTGGTTGCCTGTGCTTGTCGGGTATTGGTCAAGAAATCTTTGCCCAGACGAGTGTCCTGGAGATTTTCCCCAATGTTTTCTTGTAGTAGTTTCATAGTTGGAAGTCTTAGATTTAAGTGTTTAGTTCATTTTGATTTGATTTTGTATATGGCAAGAGATAGAGGTCTAGTTTCTTTCTTCTGCAGTGTATATTCTTGGCATCTTTCTTGATAATGAATTCACTGTAGGTGTGTGGATTTGTTTCAGGGTTCTTTATTCTATTTCATTGGCTTATGTTTCTGTTTTTTATGCCAGTACCACACTGTTTTGATTACTATAGCTCTGTAGTATAATTTGAAGACAAGTAATGTTTTGTTCTTTTTGCTTAAGACAGCTTTAGCTCTTCTGGTACTTTTGTGGTTCCATATAAATTTTATGATTTTTTTCTATTTTTGTGAATTATCTATTGCAAATAGAAATCCTTTTAAATTTTTATTTTCATATTGTTCACTGTTGTCATATATTAGTTTGGTGCAAAGGTAATTGCAGTTTTTGCCATTACTCTCAAAGGCAAAACCCATAATTGTTTTTGCACCAACCTAATAGAACTGCTACTGATTTTCGTATGTTGATTTTGTGTCTTGTGACTTTACTGAATTTGTTTATCAGATATAATAGTATTCTTGTGGAGTCTTTAGGTTTCCCCAAATATAAGATCATGTCATCTGCAAACAAGGATAATTTGACTTCATCCTTTCCAATTTGGATGGCCTTTATATCTTTTCTCATCTGATTGCTCTAGCTGGAACTTCCAGTACTATGTTGAATAACAGTGGTGGCAGTGGGCATCCTTGTCATATTCCAGATTATAGAGGAAAGGCTTTCAGTTTTTCCCCATTCAGTATGATACTGGTTGTTGGTCTGTCATATTTGGCTTTTATTATGTTGATGTATGTTCCTTCTATCCCCAGTCTTTTGAGTGTTTTTATCATGAAAGGATGTTGAATTTTATCAAACACTTTTTCAGCATCAACTGAAATGATCATGTGACTTTGATCCTTCATTGTGTTGATATGAGGTATCACACTGATGGATTTGTGTATTTTGAACTATCCTCACATCCTTGGGATAAATCTCACTTGGTCATGATGAATGATCTTTTAAATGTGTTGTTGAAATTGGTTTGCTAGTATTTTGCTGAGGATAATTGCATCAATATTCATCAGTGATATTGGCCTGTAGTTTTCTTCTTTTGATGTGTCTTTGTCTGGTTTTGGTATCAGGGCAACTGTTCTCATAGAATCAGTTTGGATGTATTCCCTTTTCCTTTATTTTTTGGAATAATTTGAATAAGATTGGCATTAGTTCTTTAAATGCTTCATAGAATTCAGCAGTAAAGCCATTGGGTCCTGGGATTTTCTTTACTGGGAGACTTTATTATGGCTTTGATCTTATTACTTGTTATTGGTGTGTTCAGGTTTAGGATTTCTTCATGGTTCAATCTTAGTAGTTTGTATGCCTCTAAGCATTTTTCCATTTCTTCCGGATTTTCCAGATTATTGGCATATCATTGCTCACAGCAGCCACTAAAGATCCTTTGAATTTCTGCAGTATCAGTTATAATGTCTCCTTTAGAATTTCTGATTGCATTTATTTGGATCTTTTCTCTTTTCTTAATTAGTCAGGCAACAGTTTTGGCAATTATGTTTAACTTTTCAAAAATCAACTTCTTTTTCATTGATTCTTTGTATTCTTTTTGTCATTTCAATTTCATTTATTTCTGCTCTGATCATTATTATTTCTTTTCCTCTACTGACTTTTAGGATTTGTTTGCTCTTTCTTTTGTATTTCTTTAAGATGCATCATTAGATTGTTCATTTGAAGTTTTCCCCCCCTTTTTGATGTAGGCACTTATAGCCATAAACTTCCCTCTTAGTATTGCTTTCGCTGTGTCCCATAGGTTTTGGTATGTTGTATTTCCATTATCATTTGTTTCAAGAAATTTTTCAATTCCCTTTTTTAATTTCTTCATTGACCCATTGGTCATTCAGAAGCATATTGTTTACTTTCCATGTATTTGTATAGTTCCCAAAATTCCTTTGGTTATTGATTTCTAGTTTTATTGCATTGTAGTCAGAGAAGATGCTTTATAGCATTTCAATTTTTTGGAGTGTTTGAATACTTGTTTTGTAATCTAACATATGATCTATTCTTGAGAATGTTCCATGTGCTGAGGAAAAGAATGTGTATTCTGTAGCCGTTGGCTGAAATGTTCTGTAAATATCTATTAGATCCATTTGGTCTTTAGTGCAGATTAAGTCTGATGTCACTTTGTTGATTTTGTGTCTGGAAGATCTGTCCAGTACTGAAAGTGGGATGTTGAAGTCTCCAGCTATTATTGTATTTGGATCTATTTCTCTCTTAACTCTAATAATATTTCCTTTATGTATCTGGGTGCACCAGGGTTGCATGCATATATATTTACAGTTGTTATATCCTCTAGCTGAATTGACCCCTTTATCATTATATAGTGACCTTCCTTGTCTCTTTTTTATAGTTTTTGTCTTGATATCTATTTTGTCTGATGTAAGTATAGTGACTCCTGTTCTTTTTGGTTTCCGTTGGCATGGAATATCCTTTCCATCCCTTTATTTTCAGCCTCTGTGTGTCTTTATAGGTGAAGTGTGATTCTCGTAGGCAACAGACCAGTGGATCTTGTTTTTCATCCATTCAGCCACTCTATGTGTTTTGATTGGAGAGTTTAGTCCATTTACGTTCAATGTTATTATTGATAAGTAAGGACTTACTCCTGCTATTTTGTTATTTGTGTTCTGGTTATTTTGTGGTCTTCTCTTCCTACATTCTATCCTTCCTGTCTTCCTCTGAAGATAATTTTTCTCTGGTGATATGATTTAGTTTCTTGCTTTTTATTTTTGTGTATTCATTGTATGATCTTCATTTGAGATTTCCATGAGGCTTGCAAATAGTATCTTATAACCCCTTATTTTAATCTGATAAAAACTTAACACTATTTGCATAAGCAAACAAGCAAAAGGAAAATGAACAACACCTCTATGCCTTCACTTTATCCCCCTACGTTTTTACATTTTGTTGTTTCTATATATATCTTTTGTACTATGTCTTGAAACTCATTATAGTTATTATTTTTGATTGGTTCATCCTTTAGTCTTTCCATTTAGAGTTAGAGTAGTTTACACACTACAGTTACAGCATTATAATATTCTGTGTTTTTCCCTGTACTTACTATTACCAGTGAGTTTTGTACCTTCAGGTGCTTATTTATTTATTGCTCTTTTCCTTTCTGATTGAAGTACTCCTTTTAACATTTCCTAGGACAGATCTGGTGTTGATGAAATCCCTCAGCTTTTGTTTGTTTGAAAAGTCTTTATTTCTCTTTTACGTTTGAGGGATATTTTCACCAGATATACTATGCTAGGGTATAAGTTTTTATTTCTTTCAGCACTATAAATACATCATGCCACTCTCTCCTGGCTTGTAAGGTTTTCACTGAAAAGTCTGCTGTGATGTATTGGAGCTTTTTAATCATTTTAATATTTTTAGAGAGTTTATATGCAATTTTATTACATACATTTCAAAAGAACAATATTCTTATTTGTGTTTCATTCTGATTCTTATTCACGGTGGCTTATGTTCTTGTATTCATTGGAATTTTTATTGTGAGCTCTTGCTTTGTATAAAGGAAGGGGATCTTTCTGTGTGGAAATTATGCACAACCCATATTGAGGAAAGGACTTGTCAGAGAATTCTTATATTTTTCCCTTCCAGTCCTCCTGAAGTAAAATGAACCTGAAACCACTTTTCCACTTTGAAAGATACTTTATTAACAAATAACAACTGTATATATTCATGAGTATAAAATGATGCTTCAATACATATATACATTCTGAAATCAGCAAATTGGCCTAATTAATGTATCAGTCACATCATACACATATCATTTATTATTTGTGGTAGAATTATTTTTCATTTTTAAATTTTTATTTTACATTTGGAAATGTACAAGGAAATTATTATTGACTATAGTCACACTGTTGTGCTATCAAATACTAGATCTTATTTATTCTTTCTATTTTTTGTACCCATTAACAATAACCACCTTCCCCCATGACCCACTACTTTTCCCAGCCTCTGGTAACCATCATTTTACTGTGTATCTCCGTGAGTTCAATTGCTTTCATTTATAGCTCCCACAAATAAGTGAGAACATGTGATGTTTGTCATTCTGTGCCTGGCTTATTTCACTTAACATAGTAACCTCCAGTCCCATCCATGTTGTTGCAAATGACAGGATCATTCTGTTAAAATGGCATAAATATAAGCCATTTTAACTGGGGTGAGGTGATACCTCTTAGTAATTTTGATTTGCATTTCTCTGATGATCAGTGATGTTGTGCGCCTTTTCATATGCTTGTTTGCCATTTGTATATTTTCTTCTGAGAAATGCCTATTCAAATATTTTGCCCATTTTTAATTGGATTATTAGATTTTTTTCCCATAGAACTGTTTGAGTTTCTTATATATTCTGCTTATGAATCCCTTGTCAGATGGATAGTTTGCAAATATTTTCTCCCATTCTGTGGGTTGTGTCTTCACTTTGTCTTTGCTTCGCTGTGTATAAGCTTTTTAACCTGATGTGATCACGTTTGTTTATTTTTGCTTTGATTGCCTGTGTTTGTGGAGTATTGCTCAAGAAATGTTTGCTTAGACCAATGTCCTGAAGATTTTTCCCCAGTGTTTTCTTGTAGTAGTTTCATAGTTTGAGGTGCCTGTGCTTGTGGAGTATTGCTTGAGAAATTTTTTCTCAGACCAATGTCCTGGAGACATTCCCCAGTGTTTTCTTGTAGTGGTTTCATAGTTTGAGGTCTTATATTTAGGTGTCTAATCGATTTTTATTTCATTTGTGTATGTGATGAGAGATAGGGGTCTAGTTTTCTTCTTCTCCATATGGATATCCAGTTTTCCCAGCACCATTAATTGAAGAGATTGTCTTTTCTCCCATTGTATATTCTTGACACCTTTGTCAAAATGAGTTCACTGTAGGTGTGTGGATGTGTTTCTAGATTATCTATACGGTTCCATAGGTCTATGTACCTGTTTTTTGTTTGTTTGTTTGTTTTTTGCCAGTACAATACTGTTTTGATTACTATATAGCTCTGTAGCATAACTTGAAGTCAGGTATATATGGCTTTTATTATGTTAATATATGTTCCTTCTATACCCAGTTTTTTGAGGGTTGTTATCATTCTTCCACTTTTGTTCTTTTTTCTTAGGACGGCTTTACCTATTCTGCATCTTTTGGGGTTCCATATAAATTTTAGAATTGCTTTTCTATTTCTGTGAAGAATGTCTTTGGTGTTTTGATAGATATTGCATTGAATCTATAGTTTTCTTTGGGTAAAATGAAAATTTTAACAATATCTATTCTTCCAATTCATGAACCTGGAATAGCTTTGCATTTCTTGGTGTCCCCTTCAATTTCTTTCATCAGCATTTACAGTTTTTATTATAGAGTTGTTTTACTTCTTTGCTTATTTTCTAGGTATTTAATTTTAGCTATGGCTATTGTAAATTAGATTACTCTTTATTTCTTTTTCAGATTGTTCGGTGTTGGCATATAGAAATGCTACTGATTTTTGCTGGTTGATTTTGTGTCTTGGGACTTTACTGAATTTGTCTCCCAATTCTCATGGTTTTCTTGTGAAATCTTTATGTTTCTCCAAATGTAAGGTCATATCATCTGTAACCAAGGATAATTTGACCTCTTCCTTTCCAATTTGGGTGCCCTTTATTTCTTTCTCTTGTTTGTTTGCTTTAGCTAGGACTTTCAGTACTATGTTGAATGACAGTGGGCACAGTGGTCATCCTTGTCATGTTCCATATCTTACAGGAAAGGTTTTCAGTATTTCCTATTCAGTATGCTGCTTGTGGTGGGTCTGTCATATATGGCTTTAATTATGTTAATGTATGTTTCTTCTATACCCAGTTTTTTGAGGGTTATTATCGTAAAAGGATGTTGAATTTTCTCAAATGCTTTTTTCAGCATTAATTGAAATGATCATATGATTTTTCTCCTTCATTTTGTTGATATGAGGTATCACACAGATTGATTTGCATATAGTGAACCATCCTTACATCCCTCAGATAAATCTCACTTGGTCATGATGAATGATCTTTTAAAAATGTTATGGAATACAGTGTGCTTGAATTTGGTTAGGAATTTTTTAATCAACATTAATCAGAAATATTGGCCTATAGTCTTCTGGTTTGAGTGTGTCTTTTTTTCTCATTTTGGTATCAGATTAATACTGGTGTTGTAGAATGAGTTTGGAAGTATTCACTTCTCTATTTTCTGGTCTAGTTTTAGTAGGATTGGTGTTAGTTCTTTAAATGCTTGGTAGAATTCAGCAGTAAAGCCATTTTGTTCCAGGCTTTTATTTGCTCAGAGATTTTTTATTATAGCTTTGATCTTATTACTTGTTATTGGTCTGTTCAAGTTTTGGATTTTCTCATGGTTCAATCATTGTAGGTTGTATGTTTCTAGGAATTTATCCATTCCTTCTAGATTTTCCAATTTATTGGCATATAGTTGCTCATGGCAGCCACTAATCTTTTTAATATCTGTGATATCAGTTGTAATATCTCCTTTGTCATCTCTGATTTTATTTACTTGGGTCTTCTTTTTTTCTTAGCTTGGCTAGAGGTTTGTCGACTTTGTTAATCTTTTCAAAAATCAACTTTTTGTTTTATGTTTTATATTATTTCTTTATTATAATTTTCTTTATTTCTGCTCTTACTGTTATTTATTTTCTTCTACTAATTTTGGATCTGGTTTGCTCTTGCTTTTCTTTTTTTTTTTTTTTTTTTTTTTTGAGTTGGAATCTCCTCTATTGCCAGGCTGGAGTCCAGTGGTGCAATCTTGGCTCATCACAACCTCCACCTCCCATGTTCAAGCAATTCTCCTGCCTCAGCCTCCCAAGTAGCTGGGATTACAGGTGCACACCACCACGCCCAGCTAATTTTTGTATTTTTAGTAGAGACGGTGTTTCACCATGTTGGCTAGGATGGTCTTGATCTCTTGACCTCATGATCCACCCGCCTCAGCCTCCCAAAGTGCTGGGATTACAGGGTGAACCACCACGCCTAGCGTTCTAATTTTTTAAGATGCAGCATTAGGTTGTTTATTTAAGGTTTTCCTACATTTTTGTGTATGCACTAATTACTATAAAATTTCCTATTAGTACTGCCTTCATCATGTTCCACAGGTTTTAGTATGTTGTGCTTGCACTATTTGTTTTAAGAAAATTTTAAATTTCCTTCTTTATTTTTTAATTGACCCACTAGTCATTCAGGAGCACATAGTTTAATTTCCATTTGTTTGTGTCATTTTCTATACTTCTTTTTTTATTGATTTCTAGTTTTCTTTCATTGTGGTCAAAAGATGTTTGCTATTATTTCAATTTTTTGAAAGTTTTAAGACTCATTTTGACTTATCGTATTGCTTATACTTGAGAATGATCCATGTCCTCAGGAGAAAAAAAAAAATGTGTATTCTACAGTTGTTGGATCAAATGTTCCGTAAATATCTATTAGATTCATGTGGTCTATAGTGCAGATCAAGTTCAGTGTTACTTTGTTGATTTTCTGTCTGGAAGATGTTTCAATGCTGAAAGTGAGATGTTGAAATCTCCAGTTATTATTGTATTGGGGTATATCTCGTTAGCTCTAACAATATTTCCATTATGTATCTGGGTGCTCTAGAGTTGGGTACATACATATTTACAATTGCTATGTTCACTTGCTGACTCGACCCTTTTATATTATATAATTACCTTCTTTCTCTCTTTTTAAAGATTTTGTCATGAAATCTATTTTGTCTAAATATAGCTATTCCTGCTCCTTTTTGATTTTCATTGGTAAGGAATATCTTCTCGATTTTCTTTGTTTTCAGTCTATGTGTGTGTTCATAGATGAAGTTTCTTGTAGGCAACAGATCGTTGGGGCTTCTTTTTTCATCCATTCAGCCACTTTATGTCTTTGATTGGAGAATTTAGTCTATTTACATTCAGTGTTATTATTGATAAGTAAGGACTTACTCCTGCCATTTTAAAAATCGTTTTCTTGTTGTTTTGTGGTCTCTCTTTTTCTTCCCTTCATTCCTTTATTCCTTTTGTGATGGTGATTTTCTCTGCTGGTCAAATGTAATTTTTTACTTTTCATTTTTTGTGTATCCATTGTATGGTTTTTGATTTGAGGTTACCATGAGGCTTGCAAATACTATTTATAATTCATTATTTTAAATTGATGACAACTTAGCAGTGCTTGCAAAAGCAAAAGCAAAAAATTACAAACACACAAAAAGAAAACTAATAAAAACTCCACACTTTAACCTTTTCCCCTCAATTTATGTCTTTAACATTTTGTTGTTTCTTCTTATGTCTCATTGTACTGTCTATGTCTTGAAAAGTTGTTGTAAAAGTTATTATTGTTAATTTGTTCATAATTTTGTGTTTCTACTTAATGTATGGGTGGGTTTTTTTTGTTTCTCCTCTATTTTATTTTGTTAACTTTTATTTTAGGTTCAGAGTATATGTGAAAGTTTGTTATTTAGGTAAGCTATTGTCATGGGAGTTTGTTGCAAAGATTACTTCATCACTTATGTACTAAGCCTAATACCCAATTGTTATTTTTTCTGCACTTCTCCTTCCTCCTGTACTCCTCCCACAAGTAAGCCTCAAGTAGAATATTGTTCCATTCTTTGTATTCATGAATTATCATCATTTAGCTCCCACTTATAAATGAGAGCATGCAGTATTTGGTTTTCTGTTTCTGCATTAGTTTGCTAAGAATAATAGCCTTCAGTCCATCCATGTGCCCACAAAAGACATGATATTCTTTTTTATGGTTACATAATATTCCATGGTGTATATTACCATATTTTCTTTATTTAATTTGTCATTATGGGCATTTAGGTTGATTCCATGTCTTTGCTATTGTGAATAGTGCTGAAACAAAGATTTGTGTACATGTGTCTTTATGGTAGAGTGATGTATATTTCTCTTGATATATACTCAGTAATGAGAGTGCTGGGTCGAATGGTAGTTCTGCTTTTAGCTCTTTGAGGAATAGCCATTCTGCTTTCCCAATGGTTGAATTAATAGACACTCCCACTAACAGTATATAAGTGTTCCCTTTCTCTGCAACTTCACCAGCATCTGTTATTTTTCAACTTTTTAATAATTGCCATTTTGACTGATGTGAGATGGTATCTCATTGTGGTTTTGATTTGCATTTCTCTAATGGTCAGTATGTTGAGCTTTTCCTCATATTTTGTTAGATGCATGTGTGTCTTTCTTTGAAAAATGTCTGTTCATATCCTTTGTTCACTTCTTAAATGGGGGGTAGTTTGTTTTTTTTTTCATGTAAATTTGTTTAAGTTTCTTATAGATGCTGGATATTAGACCTTTGTCAGATGCATAGCTTGCAAATATTTTCTTCCATTCTGTAGGTTGTCTGATTACTCTGTTGATAGTTTCTTTTGCTTTGCAGAAGCTCTAAGTTTAATTAGACCAAATTCCCCAATTTTTGTTTTTATTGTAATTGCTTTTGGTGTCTTTGTCATGAAATCTTTTCCTGTTTCTATGTCCAGAATGGTATTCTGGTTGTCTTCCAGGTTTTTTATAGTTTTGGGTTTTACATTTAAGTCTTTAAACCATCTTGAGTTGATTTCTGTATATGGTGCATGAAAGGGGTTCAGCTTCCATCTTCTGTATATGGCTCCCCATTTATCTCAGCATCATTTATTGAAAGAGGGAGTCTTTTCCCCATTGCTTGTTTTGTTGGCTTTGTCATAGATCAGATGGTTGTAGGTGTATGGCCTTGTTTCTGGACTCTGTATTCTGGTCCAGTGGTCTATGTGCCTGTTTTTGCACCAGTACCATGCTGTTTGGGTTACTGTAGCCCTTTAGTATACTGTGAAGACACATAATGTAATGCCTGCAACTTTGTTCTTTTTGCTTATAATTGCCTTGGCTATTTGGGCTCTTTTTTAGTTCCATATACATTTTAAAATAGTTTTTTCCTAGTACTGTGAAGAATATCATTGGTAATTAGCTAAAAATAGCATTGAACCTGTAAATTGCTTTGGGCAGTATGGCCGTTTTAATAATTTTGATTCTTCATATCTGTGAACATGAGATGTTTTTCCATGTTTTTCCTGACAATTATAGTGTTAGGATTTTTTTTTTGTACTTACTATTACCAGTGGGGTTTTTCTTACTTTCACATGATTTCTCGTTGCTCATTAACAGTATTTTCTTTCAGATTGAAGAACTTCCTTTAGCATTTCTTGTAGGACAGGTCTGGTGTTGATGAAATCTCACTATTTTTGCTTTTCTGGAAAGGTATTTATTTTTCCTTCATGCTTTAGGGATACTTTTGGCATATATATTATTCTGGGTAAAAAGATTTTCTACACTAGTACGTGTCATGCTTCTCTTTTCTGGCCTATGTTTGCACTGAAAAGTGTACTGCCAGTATACTGGAGCTCTGTTGTATGTTATTTGCTTCTTTTCTCTTTCTACTTTTAAGATTCATTCTTTATCCTTGACCTTTGGAAATTTAATTATTAACTGCCTTGAAGTAGTCTTCTTTGGATTAAATCTACTTGGTGTTCTATAACCTTCTCATACTTGAATGTTGATATCTTTCTCTAGGTTTGGGAAATTATCCTTTTGAATAAACTTTCTACCATGATCTCTCTCTCTACCTCCTCTTTAAGGCCAACAACTCTTAGATTTGCTCTTGTGATGCTGTTTTCTAGATATTGTAAACATGCTTCATTCTTTCTTACTCTTCTTTGTCTCCTCTGACTATATATTTTCAAATAGTTTGTCTTCAGGCTCACTTATTCTTTCTTCTGCTTGACCAATTTTGCTCTTAAGAGACTCTGATCCTTTCTTCAGTATATCCGTTGCATTTTTTAACTCTAGAATTTCTGCTTCTTTTCTATTATTTTAATCTTTTTGTTAAATTTATCTGATAGAATTCTGAATTCCTTTTCTGTGTTATTTTGAATTTCATTGGGTTTTCTCAAAACAGCTATTGTAAATACTGTGTCTGAGAAGTCACATATCTGTATCTCTTTACTATTTGTCCCTGGTTTCTTATTTGGTTCTTTTTGGTGACGGCATGTTTTCCTGTATGTTTTGTAGATGTTCACTGTTGTCTGGGCATGAAGAGTTAGGTATTTATTGTAGTCTTTGCAGTTTGGGCTTGTTTGTTTCATCCTTCTTTGGAAGGCTTTTGACATATTTGAAGGGACTTGGACCCCAAGCCCCATAATGCTATGGGGACTCACAGAGGCACTGCCTTGGTGGTCTTGATAAGATCCAGAAGAATTATCTGGATTATGAGGCAGTGACTCTTGTTTATTCCTCTGTTTTCTCCCATACAAATGATGTTTCTCTCCATGTGCTGAGGTGCCTGGAACTGGGGGCATGGTGATGCAAGCACCCCTGTAGCTATCACCACTGGTACTGTGCTGGATCAGTCCTGAAGCCAGCACAACCCTGCATCTTACCCAAGGCCCATTGTAAGGAATTACCTGGCTACCACCTATGTTCCCCTCAAGACCCTAGGGCTCTATAATATGTTGGTGGAAAAGCCAGCTAGGTTTGTGTCCTTCCCTTTAGGGTAGTGAATTCTCTAGGCCCCAGTTGGGCCTGGAGGTGTTGTCTGGGAGCCAGCAACTGGGGCAAAATACCTTAGAAATGTACCTGATATTTGATTTGACTGCAGGCTTAGCTGGCACTCAAACCACAATATAAAATACGTTATGTTCTTTCCTCCTCTTTCCATAGGCAAAGGAGTCTCTCCCTGTGGCTGCAACCACCACCAACCCATTGAGTTTTCTGCCAGGCCACTACTGATATTCACTAAAAGGTCAAGCGCTCTTCAGTCAGCTTGTGGTGAATGTTCCCAGACCTGGAAATCACCCTTCTGTACAGTGGGCTCCCCTCTAGTCCAGGGCAGATTCAGAAATGCTATCTAAGAGCTTAGGCCTGGACTTGAGTACCTGAAGTACCTGCTTGTTGCTCTACTCCACTCTGGCTACGTTTATACCTAAGGTGCAAGACAAAGTTTCCTTTACTTTTCTTCTGCTTTTCTGAAGCAGAAGAGTCTATCCCCATAGCCACCACAGCTGGGAATGTACTCTCACACCTGAAGCCAGCAAGTCTCAGAGTCTTACCCCAGGCCCTTGGCATCCTACCTAGGTATCACTGCTGGTTATTCAGGGATCAAATGGTTCCTTAGTCACCAGGTGATGAATGCTGCAAGGACTGGGTTTGTCTTTTCAAGCTAGTGGGCTCCCTTTTGGTCCAGGGTGTGCCTGGTAATGTAGTCCATAAGCTAGGGCCTGAAATGGGTGCCTCATGACTGCCCTGTGTTACTGTGGCTGAGCTGGCATCCAAGATGCAAGACAAAGTCCTCCTTACTCTTTGCTCTCCTCTCCTTAAACACAAGGAAGGAATCACTTTTGTTGCTACAAGTTAAACTGCCTGGGGTAGGGACAAGGGTGGTGCAGACATCCCCTTAGCTGCCCCTGCTCATGTCTCCCCTAGGTCATGTGCCACCCTAGTCCACTGCTTCTAAGCCCAATCCAGCACTAGGAGTTACCTAAGAGTTGCAGTCCTTGTGTCCTAGAATACCTTTCAAATTTACTTACGACCTTAGAGCACTTTGGCACTTGGTGGTGATGCTTGCCAAGAAACTCAAGTTCTGGCCCCTGGGATGTATGATTTCCCCTCTGAATCATTGGATGATGATCCAAATGATCCTTTCTTGCATGGGTGCCGACTGAGTCCAGCGCAGCTTTGCTGTCCACTGTGACAGGGCATCCCTGCATTCAATGCAAAGTTTCCCAGTCACTTTGCTTTGCCTTCTCAAGTGCACAGACTTACTGCTGGGATATGGTGTAGGGGTTGTGTTGGCAATTCAGGACTGTCTTGCCTGCCCTCTTCAATGCCTGTTTCAGTGATACAAAGTTAAAACCAAGTACTGTGATTGCTCACCTCATTTTTGCTTCATGTTGTGGTGCTTTTCTGTGTGCAGATAGTTGTTAAAATTTGATGTTCCTGGCTGGGGAGAGGGATGAATGGTGTAGCCTTCTTTTCCACCATCTTGCTGTGCTTCTGATGTAATTAATCATTCATACCCTAAACCTCAGCATCACACGAAATACCCTGTAACAAACCTGCCAATATACCCCCTGAATCTAAGATAAAAGTTGAAAAAAAAAAAAGTTAAAAAAAAAATCTGCTTCAGGTGGGACATCTCTTCAGAGCAGATATCCCTCAAGGGGATCCAGGCTGTTTTCATCTTATGATGGATTCTAGATCTCTTCAGCAGGAGAAGATCTCAAGGATGGAGAAGGGGCTTTTGACTTCCTTAGCCAAGAAGTGACCATGGGCAAAAACTAGTCACATGGCTCCACCCAGCTCCAAACGGGATAAGAAATACAGTCTTTTAAGTTCTCAGGAAGGAAAGAAGCACTGTATGTTGGAGAGCACAAGTAATGTCTACCACTCAGGTAGTGTAAATTTGCACCTTATGAAGGCAGACCTGCAGTTTTAAATTTTTAGAGAGACTTTTCTTCCCACCCAAATCCCTGACCCAGAGGTTACCTTTGCTGAAGTATTTATGGTCTGTCTATACTTTCAACTAGAGTAGAGAGTTTTAAGAGCTAATGTTTCATTCAGGGATCTCAGTTCCATCTCTGTGCCTCATAAGAACCCAAGATCTGTGCTTCTGTAAGTGGCTGTTAATACCTAAGTCTTCTATATACTGATATAGGTAATACTTTTAGGGTAGCCAAGGCATTAATGCCTGTTATACAATAGGGGTTCCCGTCACCCCAGTTTTGACTCCTAGGGATTCCTTCATTGCACTTTTAATTTTTATGTAGCTTCTAACTTAAAGGAAAATTACAAGAACTCCTATATATCACTTATCCAGATTCACCAATTTTTTTACATTTTGCTAATTTGTACACTCTCTCTCTCTCTCTCTCTCTCTCTCTCTCTCTCTCTCTCTCTCTCTTACACACACACACACACACACACACACACACACACATAAAATTTACTAAGGAAAATATAAGAGAAGAAAATCCTAGAACTATCTCATGAAGAAAATGTTATGTCAAATCCAGCAGTACTAGAAATAAATCACAACAGAATCAAAGCATCTTAACTTTGTGAATCATGTTTTTAAGCATTTTCTCTGTTTTATAATGCTCTGACATCTTGGTTTCTTGCTAATCCTGGAAAAACTGTCCCTCCGAGGGATAGCTAATTCCTAGAGATAGTAAATAACTTGCCTGCCAATAAGCCTTTCATAAGCAAACCAATCCAAAGCCCATAGCTTCAACTACATCCTTTATCTAGCTCTTAAACACCAAGCCAGTATTTTCCCTGCCCTAAATCACCCCAGATCCAGGCACTGGACATTTAGGGACCACACCCAGAGCTTAGAGTCTGCTTAGATTATTTAAACTAGCCAGTCTTCAGCTGAAGGTCCCCCAGATTCTAAGTGAAGTAACTAAGGAATGGAAAACCAAACATCATATGTTCTCACTCATAAGTGGGAGCTAAGCTATGAAGATGCAACAGCATGAGAATGATAACAATGGATTTGGGGGGAAGGGTGGGAGGAGACGTGAGGGATAAAAGATTACAAATTGGGTACAGTGTACACTGCTCAGTTGATGGGTGCACCAAAATCTCAGAAATCACCACTAAAGAACTTATTTATGTAAACAAACACCACCTGTTCCCTAAAACCTATGGAAATAAAAAATTGAATGAAAGCCTAATAAGAATCCTTAAGACACCTTCAGATTGTGTTTTATAACACATAATACTGAGTGACAAAGCAACTTTTGAAAAGATTCATATGGTTTGTTCTCATTTATATATAAAGTTTAAAATTTGAAAAATATAGATGGTGAAGGGATGTATAAAAATGTAGTAATTTAACTAAAGTTTACATTATAATGATAAGTTCTAAATGTATAATGTTGATTAGTTCTAGGGAGAGAGGGAAGGAAATGAGATTGGGAGTGGTAACATATGGACTTTACCTAGATATGTAATCATCTTCCTTTAAAGATCAGATGCAAATACTATAACATATTAAGATTTGATCAAGCTAAGTGGTAGGTGCATGGTTGTACCTTATATTTATGGCAATAGTTTTCTGTGTGGAATATTTCACAACCAAATCAAGAGTTAGGAAGGTAAATTAGAAAGCTGTTTGGTAATTTAGGTGAAAGTTGATAAGAGTATGATTCAGAGCAGTAGTCTGGAAAGGAAGAAAGAGAAGTGAATATTTAGGCTAAACAGAGAGATTGATTGGATTGGGGCATGTTAGTATGCAAGAGTCCATAATACCTTACAGGTTTCTAGTCTGATTACTGTGTATATGGTGTTGAGATACAGGTTACTCAAGAAAAGCCAGTTTAAATACAAGACAGGAATATATTTTCTGCTATGTTGCCTTTGAAGTATCTGTGGGACCTCCTGGTGAAGGTATAAGACTGAAATTTGAATATATGATTCTGAAACTTGTGAAGAAGTATGGATGGACTACATGGATATGGGAATCAACAGAATTATAGATGGTGTTGTAAACTATGTAGTATGTGAGCCCATGTAAGTGATAGCAAAGTGAGAAGAGGAGCAGAGAAAGGAGGCCTAAAGTCCTAAACATACTAGCATTAGAGGGTCTGAAAAGAGTAGGGGAAGTTCAAAGAGTAGCTAGGGTTGGAGACATACAGAGGAGAGCCATGAAAGTGCTGTTTCACAGAGGTCTACAAAGTTAAAATTTTCTGGGAGGGTAATATTTGGTGGCTTTATGTACAGCAAAGACATTCAGTAAAATAAGGATTAAGACACATGTTTATTGAGTTTCGCAAATAGGAGGTTACTTGTTAGCAAGCTTGGTTTCAGGCAATTGAGGATTGGAGGAAGAAGCCAGATTAAAATGAGCTGAGGAGTGAAGGGCATAGATTTCTCTTCTAGAAGCATCACCAGGATTAACATTAACAATATAATTGTCATAAATATCACTACTATCAATAGTGATAATCCTTTTCCGCATTACTGCCTCAATTACTATCCTGTCCATTGTCCTATTTGTAATTCCTTTTCTCTTTCCTCTGCTTCTCTCTTTATCCATCAACCAGTCATATTTATGCACCCCTACTCACATTTGTTTGACTCTGTGTACAAGATAGGGCTCTTGCCCTTGAGGGTTTTACTTGATGGGTTTGACAGTCATGCAAAATCTAATCTTTACTACATGCCCTTTGTGGTAGTCATTCATATAGTTCACTATGTGTTTACAACTCTCTTCCTCTTGTCACCATAGTAAGATTTATATTTCCTTGCTCCCTGTAGCTGAGTGGGGCCACATGTTTTATTCTGGTCAATGAGTTGCAAGTTAAAGAGATATATGCTACTTCTAGGTTGTGCATTTAATTGTTGGTGTGAAATCCTCTAGAGCAGATGTGGCCAACTACAGCCTGTGGGCCAGATCCAGCTGTAGCCTGTTTCATAAATAAAGTTGTATTGGAACACAAATGTCCCTATTCGTTTACAAATTTTCTATGGCTGCTTTCATACTACAATGGTAGAGAAGTTCTGACAGAGTCTGTATGACCCTCAAAACCAGAAAAAGTTCGTGGACACTTTCTCAACACAATATATAGCTTATCCTGATGCTCCATACAGAGGTAGGGTAATGACGGGTACACAACCGTGTAAGTCTATAGATGGTCAAGGAGGAGATATATTAGAGAAGACTAAAAGCGTTAGAAAGTTTTCTTGGATAAGCTATAACTCGAACTGTTACTTGAAGTAGGATGAATGAAATAGAAAAACAAATGTCATCCTTTTTCCCTAAACCTCTGGATGTTTTTTATTCATCGTACATTACCATTTCCTAAGTGTGATAGTCAAAACTGAGTAAGAAATTCATCCAAAACTTGAAAATAGGCAAAATGATGACTGAATACCTTTGCAAAGTCATACTGGAGTATCTCGGCAATATACTTATACTGCCTGAAGATTGATGCTCTAGATCAGTGATTCTCAAACTCTCGGAATCCTGTGGATGACTTGTTAAACAGAGTGCTCAGCCCCATCCCAGAGCTTCCGATTCAGTAGATCTTGAGTAGGGCTTAAGAAATTGTTTTCTACAAGATCCCAAGTGACTCTGGTGCCGCTGGTCTGGGAGCATACCTTGAGAACCATAGTTCTAGAGGAACATACCATTGTTTAACTTACTATTTTCTGATGATTAGGGAAAAGATGCTGTAAGCTTCGGTGTTACATGTTAACTTATAGAAGTTAACAAGTTGCTGGTGATTTTTGTTCAGTAGAAATGCAAATAATTTCTGTACATTGAAAAGAATAATGCCCCCACATAGGGCATTAACCTGTTTTGTATTTTAGCAATGTAGCAATCTTATTTCAGCATTCTTTCTTTCAGTGTCTGCATATACTAGTCTCTCAGATCCTTCTTAAACAGCTCTACCATCCCATTAATATCCCATTAATAAGTTAAGCAAATCTGTGTGTGAAATAAATTTTTGACATATTTTTATGGTTGTCATGATTTTTAACTTTTTCAAAATTATGCCTTGACAGGCTTGCGCTAATCAATAAGTTTCTGAAAAGCCAAGTTAAACAAATTTACAGAGGATTTTTTTAAATAATAGTTTTTAAAATTGATACATAGTTACCCAGGGTCTTAACTATGCACATCTCCCAGCCTTTAATTTGCTGTTTCGAAAAGTAGTTGATGAAACATTTCACAACTTATTTGACACTGGACACTTTTTTTGCTCAAAATATCTTTAGAAAATACTGCCCTACATAGTTAACATCAGTGATATCACAGTCACTACCACAGTCTCTAAAAGAAATATAAGTTACCTACACTGGATACCTCATCTCAGTAGGAGAAGTAGACCTTTAAAATTGAGGGAAGAGAGCTTTTATATCACTTGGCACCAAGGAGGCCTCTATTCAGGGTGGGGAGAGTGTTGTCCCCTTTTTATTTATTAATACCAAGCAGGATGCCCAACACCCCATCAAAAGTCCTAGAGATGACAGAGAAATGTCCAGTACATTTTTTTCTTGCCCAAGCCAAGTTTCCCATTGCCAAAAACCTTTCTTTCCTGCCCGGCAAAGTGTTTGTATATTTCTCTTTTTCAGTGATGTCTAGGATAACTCTCCCACAAAGTTGGAGAACACTCACTAGTGGTTTGGGAGAAAAAGTAGCTGTGTCAGGAAATCTTGGTTCTATATCAGTAACCCCTACATCATCAAGAGGCCTGGATTGAGCCCAAACCCATGTTCCAACTATGGTTTCTCTTTCTGGAAAGCTCTCTTGTCAATTTGGGCTTTTTCTCCCCCACAACAAGCTCTCACTCTCTCTCTCTACAGCCAACTGACTCTCTTGAGTGCTAACTAAAGTTGGAGAATTTGAGGATTGTAAGACGTCGTAGTTTGCGGTTTGCTTAGAAGAAAACCTCGTAGGGAATCATGTCTCTAAATCTATGAAGTAGAGAAACTGCTCTTCTTAAGTGGGCAAGGACCTGGAAGACTGTTCCTATGGATAATTGTGTGTTAGTCCAAAGCGAATAAACCATGTAGGTTTATACTCGAAGTACCCAGAAACATTTCCACCAAATAGAAGTGTGAGGTGGTCCTCTAACCTTTAATTTAATCACCTCTTTCTCTACCTGCTAGAATATATTCTCTCAGGGCAGCTTTTCCCCCAAATTTCATCAATGTAGAGAACTATTGAGGTTGGTAACCTTACTGTTAGTGGGGTCCCACAGAGGAGTATGGGATCTTAGCATCCAGAGTTTACACTGGCATCGCTGCCACCGGTTCCCTTGGTGTTATGCTGACTGGAATAAGCCCTTGCTATGTGATTCCCCTCAGGTGGGTCTCCAAGACTCAGAACTCAACCCTGTTTCTTTTTCCTAACTACCATCAAACTACCCCATACTCACAGTGATGTAGGTCAACTCCATGTAGGCAAACATTCCTGTATTTCATCAATCATTTCTCCTTCTTTTTAGCTTACTGTTCACTGCACAAGCAAGGCACTTTTCACAGTATGTTACAGGATTTGCTCTTTGGCTTGGAAAATGTTCTTGCAATTCATTCCATTTGCATGTGCGATGGTCACTGTCTTACATCTTTTTAACTTTAAACTTTTTTATTTTGAAATACTTGTACATGCAGTTATAAGAAATAGTACAGAGAGATCCTGTGTATTATTTACCCAGTTTCCTCTAATGCTAACATTTTGAAAAACTATAGTGAAATATTACAAGCAAGATATTGATATCTAAAGTCAGTCCAGATACAGAACAGTTCCATCAGCACAGGGATTTATCCTCTTGCCATTTTATAGACACATCTACCACCTTGTGTCCCATCACCAATTCCTGACCCCTGGCGATGACTAATCCGTTCTCTATTTCTAAAAGTTTGTCTTTTGAAAATGTTATATAACTGGAATCATACAATATGTAACCACTTAAGATTTGCTTTTTTCCAACTTAGTATAATTCTAGAAATTAATCAAAGTTGCTACATGTATAGTCTGTGTTTTTATAGCTGAGTAGTGTTCAATGATATTAACATACTATCATTTGTTTAAATATTTAAATATTAAAGGCTAGCTGGATTATTTTCCATTTAGGGGGCCATTATTTTCCTGTACAAGTTTTTGTGTGAACTCAAGTTTCCATGTTATGAGTGTGATTTCTTGGTGATATGGCAATTTTATATTTTTTAAAGAAATTGCCAAACTGTAGTTTCATAGTTTCAGGGCTTACATTGAAGTTTGTAATCCATTTTGATTTGATTTTTCTATATGGTGAGAGCTAGAGATCTAGTTGTATTCTTTTTTAATATATATGTATTATTGTACTTTAGATTCTGGGGTACATGTGCAGATCATGCAGAACTGTTGCACAGGTACATACATTGCAATGAGGTTTGCTGCCTCCATACCCCTGTCACCTATATCTGCATTTCTCCCCTAATGTTATCCCTTCCCCAACCTCCCTACCCCCCACTGTCCCTCCCCTAGTCCCCCTCAACAGACCCCAGTGTGTGATGCTCCCCCTCCGGTGTGTCCACGTACTTCTCATTGTTCAACACCCGCCTATGAGTGAGAACATGCGGTGTTTGATTTTTTGTTCTTGTGTTAGTTTGCTGAGAATGATGGTTTCCAGATTCATCCATGACCCTGCAAAGGACACCAACTCATCGTTTTTATGGCTATGTAGTATTCCATGGTGTATATGTGCCACATTTTCCCTGTCCAAGTCTATCACCAATGGGCATTTGGGTTGGTTCCAAGTCTTTGCTATTGTAAACAGTGCTGCAATGAACATTTGTGTGCATGTGTCCTTATAATAGAATGATTTATAATCCTTCGGATATATACCCAGTAATGGGATTGCTAGGTCAAATGGAATTTCTATTTCTAGGTCCTTGAGGAATTGCCACACTGTCTTCCACAATGGTTGACTAATTTACACTCCCACCAACAGTGTAAAAGTGTTCCTATTTCTCCACATCCTCTCCAGCATCTGTTGTCTCCAGATTTTTTAATGATCACCATTCTAACTGGCGTGAGATGGTATCTCAATGTGGTTTTGATTTGCATTTCTTTAATGACCAGTGATGATGAGCATTTTTTTTAGATGTTTGTTGGCCTCATATATGTCTCCTTTTGAAAAGTGTCTGTTCATGTCCTTCGCCCACTTTTGAATGAGTCTGTTTGTTTTTTTCTTGCAAATCTATTTTAGTTCTTTGTAGATTATGGATATTAGCCCTTTGCCAGATGGGTAGACTGCAAACTTTTTTCCCATTCTGTTGGTTGCCAGTTCACTCTAATGATAGTTTCTTTTGCTGTACAGAAGCTCTTAAGTTTAATTAGATCCCATTTGTCTATTTTAGCTTTTGTTGCCAATGCTTTTGGTGTTTTAGTAATGAAGTCTTTGCCTATGCCTATGTCCTGAATAGTTTTGCCTAGATTTTCTTCTAGGGTTTGTATGGTGTTAGCCCTTATGTTAAACTCTTTAATCCATCTGGAGTTAATTTTAGTGTAAGGTGTCAGAAAGTGGTCCAGTTTCTGTTTTCTGCACATGGCTAGCCAGTCATCCCAACACCATTTATTAAACAGGGAATCCTTTCCCCATTGCTTGTTTTTGTGAGGTTTGTCAAAGATCAGATGGTTGTAGCTGTGTGGCATTGCCTCTGAGGCCTCTGTTCTGCTCCATTGGTCTCTATCTCTGTTTTGGTACCAGTACCAAGCTGTTTTGATTACTGTAGCCTTGTAGTATAGTTTGAAGTCAGGTAGTGTGATGCCTCCAGGTTTGTTCTTTTTGCTTAGAATTGTCTTGGCTTGCAGGCTCTCTTTGGTTCCATATGAAGTTTAAGGTTGTTTTTTCCAGTTTTGTGAAAGAGGGTCATAGGTAGCTTGATGGAGATAGAGTTGAATCTGTAAATTACTTTGGGCAGTATGGCCATTTTCACAATATTGATTCTCCTAACCATCAGCATGGAATGTTTTTCCATCTGTTTGTGTCCTATCTTAGTTCCTTGAGCAGTGGTTTGTAGTTCTCCCTGAAGAGGACCTTCACATCCTTTGCTAGTTGTATTCCTAGGTATTTTATTCTCTTTGTAGCAATTGTAAGTGGGATCTCACTCATGATTTGTCTCTCTGTTTGTCTGTTATTGATGTATAGGAAATGCTTGTGATTTCTGCACATTGATTTTGTATCCAGAGACTTTACTGAAGTTGCTTATCAGCTTAAGGAGATTTTGGGCTGAGACGATGGGGTCTTCTAAATATACAACATGTCATCTGCAGATAGAGACAATTTGACTTCCTCTTTTCCTAATTGAATACCATTTATTTCTTTTTCTTGCCTGATTGCTCTGGCTAGAACTTCCAATACTATGTTGAATAGGAATGGTGAGAGAGGGCAACCTTGTCTAGTGCCAGTTTTCAAAGGGAATGCTTCCAGTTTTTGCCCATTCAGTATGATATTGGCTGTGGGTTTGTCATAAATAGCTTTTTATTATTTTGAGGTATGTTCCATCCATACCTAGTTTATTGAGAGTTTTTAGCATAAAGGGCTGTTAAATTTTGACAAAGGCCTTCTCTGCATCTATTGAGATGATCATGTGGTTTTTGTCTTTGGTTCTGTTTATGTGGTGAACTACGTTTATGGATTTGCATATGTTGAACCAGCCTTGCATCCCTGGGATGAAGCCTACTTGATCATGATGGATAAGCTTTTTGATATGCTGTTGCAATCGGTCTGCCAGTATTTTATTGAAGATTTTTACATTGTTGTTCATCATGGATATTGGCCTGAAATTTTCTTTTTTAGTTGTATCTCTGCCGGGTTTTGGTGTCAAGATGATGTTGGTCTCATCAAATTGACTTAGGGAGGATTCCCTCTTTTGTATTGTTTGGAATAATTTCAGAAGGAATGGTACCAGCTCTTCTTTGTATGTCTGGTAATATTCGGCTGTGAACCCATCTGGACCTGGACTTTTTCTGGTTGGCAGGTTATTAATTGCTGCCTCAACTTCAGACCTTGTTATTGGTCTATTCAGGGATTCAGCTTCTTCCTGGTTTAGTCTTGGGAGGGTGTGAAGTGTCCAGGAATTTATGCATTTCTTCTAGATTTACTGGTTTATATGCATAGAGTTGTTTGTAGTAATCTCCAATGGTAGTTAGTATTCCTGTGGAATCAGTGGTGATGTCCCCTTTATCATTTCTTATTGCATCTTATTTGATTCTTCTCTCTTTTCTTTTTTATTAGTCTGGCAAGTGATCTATCTATTTTGTTGATCTTTTCAAAAAACCAGCTCCTGGATTTATTGATTTTTCGAAGGGTTTTTTGTGTGTCTCTATCTGCTTCAGTTCTGCTCTTGTCTTCTGCTAGCTTTTGAATTTGTTTGATCTTGCTCCTCTAGTTCTTTTAATTGTGATGATTGAGTGTGGATTTTAGATCTTTCCTCACTTCTCATGTGGGCATTTAGTGCTATAAATTTTCCTCTCTAGACACTGCTTTAAATGTGTCCCAGAGATTCTGGTACGTTGTGCTTCGTTCTCATTGGTTTCGAAGAACATCTTATTTCTGCCTCCATTTCATTATTTATCCGGAGTCATTCAGGAGCACAATTGTTCAGTTTCCATGTAGTTGTGCAGTTTTGAGTGAGTTTCTTAATCCTGAGTTTCTAATTTGATTGCACTGTGGTCTGAGAGACTGGTTGTTATGATTTCTGTTCTTTTGCATTTGCTGAGGAGTGATTTACCTCAAATTATGTGGTCAAATTTTAGAGTAAGTGTGATGTGGTGCTGAGAAAATGTATATTCTGTTGATTTGGAGTAAGAGTTCTGTAAATGTCTATTAGGTTTGCTTGGTCCAGATCTGAGTTCAAGCCCTGGGTATCCTTGTTAATTTTCTGTCTCATATGATCGGTCTGATATTGACAGTGGAGTGTTAAAGTCTCCCCACTATTATTGTGTGTGAGTCTAAGTCTCTTTGTAGGCCGTTAAGAACTTGCTTTATGTATCTGAGTGCTCCTGTATTGGGTGCATATATATTTAGGATAGTTAGCTCTTCTTGTTGCATTGATCCCTTTACCATTATGTAATTCCCTTCTTTGTCTCTTTTGATCTTTGTTGCTTTAAAAGTCCATTTTATCAGAGGCTAGAATTGCAACTCCTGCTTTTTTTTGCTCTCCATTTGCTTTGGTAAATTCTTCCTCCATCCCTTTATTTTGAGTCTATGTGTGTCTTTGCACCTGAGGTGTGTCTCTTTGAATACAGCACACCAGTGATTCTTGACTTTTTGTCCAAATTTGCCAGTCTTTGTCTTTTGATTGGGGCATTTAGCCCATTTACATTTAAGGTTAATATTGTTATGTGTGAATTTGATCCTGCCATTTTGATACTAGCTGGTTGTTTTGCCTGTTAGTTGATGCAGTTTCTTCATTGTGTCGATGGTATTTACCATTTGGTACATTTTTGCAGTGGCTGATACTGGTTGTTCCTTTCCATGTTTAGTGCTTCCTTCAGGAGCTCTTGTAAGTCAGGCCTGGTGGTGACAAAATCTCTCAGCAATTGCTTGTCTGTAAAGGATTTTATTTCTCCTTCACTTATGAAGCTTAGTTTAGCTGGATATGAAATTCTAGTTTGAAAGTTCTTTTCTTTAAGGATGTTAAATATCGGCCCCACTCTCTTCTGGCTTTTAGGGTTTCTGCCAAGAGATCTGCTGTGAGTCTGATGGGCTTCCCTTTGTGGGTATCCCGACCTTCTCTCTGGCTGCCCTTAGCAATTTTTCCTTCATTTCAACCCTGGGGAGTCTGACAATTATGTGCCTTGGGGTTGCTCTCTTGAGGAATATCTTTGTGGTGATCTCTGTATTTCCTGGATTTAATGTTCGGCCTGCCTTGCTAGGTTGGGGAAGTTCTCCTGGATAATATCCTGAAGAGTGTTTTCCAGCTTGGATTTATTCTCCCTGTCACATTCAGGTACACCGATCAAATGTAGATTAGGTCTTTTCACATAATCCCATATTTCTTGGAGGCTTTGTTAATTTCTTTTCATTCTTTTTTCCTAATCTTGCCTTCTGGTTTTATTTCATTGAGTTGATCTTCTATCTCTGATATCCTTTCTTCTGCTTGATCGATTCGGCTATTGAAACTTGTGTATGCTTTACGAAGTTCTTGTGTTGTGTTTTTCAGCTCCATCAAGTTGTTTATATTCTTCTCTAAGCTGGTTATTCTAGTTAGTATTTCGTCTAACCTTTTTTCAAGGTTCTTAGTTTCTTTGCATTGGGCTAGAACATGTTCCTTTAGCTCAGAGAAGTTTGTTATTGCCCACCTCTGAAGCCTGCTTCTGTCAGTTCATCAAACTCATTCTCCATCCAGTTTTGTTCCCTTTCTGGTGAGGGGTTGTGATCCCTTGGAGGAGGAGAATCATTCTAGTTTTTGGTGATTTCATCCTTTATGGTTTATCTACTTTTGTTCTTTGAAGTTGGTAACTTTCAAATGGGATCTCTGAGTGGATGTCCTTTCTGTTGATGTTGAAGCTATTTCTTTCTGTTTTTTTAGTTTTCCTTCTAACAGTCAGGCCCCTCTGCTACAGGACTGCTGGAGGTCCACTCCAGACCCTGCTTGCCTGGGAATCACCTGCAGGAGCTGCACAACAGCAAGGATCCCTGCCTGTTCCTTCCTCTGGTAGCTTCATCCCAGAAGGATACCTGCCAGATGTCAGCCAGAGCTCTTCTGTATAAGGTGTCTCTTTGGGTATAGGGTGGTGAGGGAGCCGTTGAGGAGGCAGTCTGTCCCTTATCAGAGCTCAAGTGCTGTGCTGGGAGCTCCATTGCTCCCTTCAGAGCTGCTGGGCAGGGATGCTTAAGTCTGCTGCAGTGGAACTCACAACCGCCCCTTTTCCCAGGTGCTCTTTCCTGGGAAGCTAGGGCTTTATTTATAAGTCCCTGACATGTTGCTGCCTTTTTTCAGAGATGTCCTGCCCAGCAAGGAGGGGAGTCTAGCCACAGTCTGCCTGCAGAGGCATTGTTGAGCTGCCATGGGCTCTGCCCAACTGCTGTGTAAACTTCCTTGCAATTTTGTTTACACAGGTAAGTTTAGAACTGCCTTGGTAATGGCAGATGCCCTTCCCTGCACTGAGCTCGACTGTCCAGGGTGGAGCTGAAACTGTTGTGCTGGCTGCGAAAATCTCAAGCCGGTGGGTTTCCATTTGCTGGTCTTTGTCAGGGTGGCACCCACTGAGCCAGATCACTTGGCTCCCTGCCTTCAGCCCCCTACTTTTTTTTTTTTTTTGGAGACAGAGTCTCGCTCTGTTGCCAGGTGCCAGGCTGGAGTGCAGTGGCACGATCTTGGCTCACTGCAACCTCCACCTCCTAGGTTCAAGCAATTCTCCTGCCTCAGCCTCCCGGGTAGCTGGGACTACAGGCGCATGCCACCACGCCCAGCTAATTTTTGTATTTTTTAGTAGAGATGGAGTTTCACCATGTTGGCCAGGATGGTCTCGATCTCTTGACCTTATGATCCGCCCACCTCGGCCTCCCAAAGTGCTGGGATTACAGGCGTGAGCCACCGCTCCTGGCCAGTCCCCTTTTTTTCAGGGGAATGGGTGGCTCTGTCTTGCAGGCATTCCAGGTGCCAGCTAAAACAGCCACCCAGATTTGTGCTGGAAACCCGGAGTGCTTGTCAGCCCAGTGGGAATCTCCTGGTCTGTAGGCTGTAAAGACCATGGGAGAAGCACAGTATCTTAACTGGAGTGCCAGAGTGGCTGCAAAAGTGTCCAATGACCTCTGTTGGGTGAAGGGGGGCGTCCTCTGGCCTGTTGCACTTCCCAGGTGAGGCAGCACCCCCACCCTGCCTTGGTTTGCCCTCCTTGGGCTACACCCACTGTCCAACCAGTCCCATTGAGATGTACCTGGTACCTCGGTTGAAATGTGGAGATCACTCACCTCTGTATCACTCTCACTGGGAACTGCACCTGAGCTGTTCCTATTCAGCCATCTTGGTGGAAGTTGCCTTTTTGTTATTTGTTTTCAGGTCTTCTCTTTCTTCTTTCCTTCCTTCCTGTTTTCCTTTTAGTGAAAGTGGTTTTCCCTGGTGGTATGTTTTAATTTCTTGTTTTTCATTTTTGTGTATCTGTTGTATGTTTTTTTGATTTGAAGTTATTGTGAAACTTGCAAATGATATAACCCATTATTTTAAACTGATGATGACTTAACACAGATTGCTAAACAAACAAAGAAGCAAAGAGAAAACTAATAAAAACTCTACAGTTTAACTTCATGTCCGGACTTTTAACCTTTTTCTTTTTTCTATTTATATCTTTTTTTTTTTTTTTTTTTTTTTTTTTTGAGATGGAGTCTCACTCTTGTTGCCCAGGCTGGAGTGCAATGGCATGATCTCAACTCACTGCAACATCCACCTCTGAGGTTCAAGTGATTCTCCTGCCTCCACCTCCCCAAGTAGCTGGGATTACAGGCACCCACCACCATGCCCAGCTAATTTTTTCATATTTTTAGAAGAGATGGGGTTTCACCATGTTGGCCAGACTGGTCTCAAACTTCTGATGTCAGGTGATCCACCCACCTCAGCCTCCCAAAGTACTGGGATTGCAAGCATGAGCCACTGCACCCAGCCCTATTTATATCTTATTATGTTTTCCATGTCTTTGAAAAGTTGTCATAGTTATTATTTTTGATAAGCTTATCTTTTAGTTTTTCCACCCAAGATATGTGTAGTTTACAAACCAAAATTACATTGATATAATATTCTGTGTTTTGCTGTATACTTACGATTAACAGTGAATTTTGTTACCATCAGGTGATTTCTTATTGCATATTAATGTCCTCTTCTTTTAGATTGAATAGCTCCCTTGAGCATTTCTTATAAGACAAGTCTGGTATTGATGAAATCCCCCATCTTTCATTTGTCTGAGAAAGTCTTTACTTCTCCTTCATGTTTGAAGGATATTTTCCCAGATATACTATTCTAGAATAAAAGTTTTTTCCTCCAGCATTTTAAGTGTATCATGCCACTCTCTTTTGGCCTGTAAGGTTTCCACTGAGAAGTCTGCTGACAGATGTATTGAAGCTCTATTATATATTATTTGTGTCTTTTCTCTTGCTGCTTTTAAAATCCGTTCTTTATCCTGACCTTTGGGTCAATGTCTTAAGGTAGTCTTTTTTGGGTTAAATCTGCTCTATAACCTTCTTCTACTTAGATATTGATATTCTTCTCTTGGTTTGGGAAGTTCTCATTATTATCTTTTCGAATAAACTTCTACCCCTGTCTCTCTCTCTATCCCCTCTTTAAGGCCAATAACTCTTGGATTTGCCCCTTTGAGGCTATTTTCTAGATCTCATAGGCATGTTCTTTTTATTTTTACTTTTGTCTCCTCCTGACTGTATTTTCAAATAGCCTGTCTTCAGGCTCACTAATTCTTTCTTCTGCTTGATGAATTCTGCTGTTGAGAGACTCTGATGCGTTCTTCAGGATGTTAATTGCCATTTTCAGCTCCAGAATTTCTACTTCAGTGTTTCTAATTATTTCAATCTCTTTGTTAAATTTATCTGACAAGATTCTGAATACCTTCTCTGTGTTATCTTTGATTTCATTTAGCTTCCTCAAAGCAGCTATTTTAAATTCTCTTTCTGAAAGTTCACATATTTTTGTTTCTCCATGATTGGTGACTAGTGCCTTATTTAGTTGAGTTCATGAAGTCATGTTTTCCTGGATGGTCTTGATGCTTGTGGGTGTCCATCAGTGACTGGGTATGAAGAGTTGGGTATTTATTCCTGTCTTTGTGGTCTGGGCTTATTTTTTGCCCATCCATCTTGGGAAGGGTTTCCAGGTATTTGAAGGGACTTGGGTGTTGGAGATCTAAATCTTTGGTCACTGCAGCCACATCTGCATTAGGGGGGACCTCAAGTTCAGTAATGCTGTGGCTCTCACAGACTCATAGAGTTACAACCTTCATGGTCTTGGGTAAGATCTGGGAGTATTCCCAGTATTACCATGCAGAGACTCTTGTTTTCTTCCCTTACTTTCCTCCAAACAAATGGAGCCTCTCTTACTGAGCTGCCTGGAGCTGGGGGAGGTGTGACACAAGCACTCCTGTGGACACTCTCGCAGGAACTGGGCTGGATTAGACCCAAAGGCAGCACAGCACTGGGTTTCAACCAATTCCCAGAATGACCATTGTTTGGCTTCTTCCTATGTTGCTCAAGGCCCAAGGGCTTTACAATCAGCAGGTGGCAAATCCAGCCAGGCTGTGTCCTTCCCTTCAGGGCTGCCAGTTCTCCCCAGCTCCAAGTGGGTCCAGAGATATCATCTGTGAGCCAAGGTCTAGAGTCAAGAGCCTTAGGAATCTACCTGGTGATCTATTCTACTGTGGATGAGCTGGCACCCAACCTGTAAGACAAAGTTTGTCTCAGTCTCTCCTCCCTTTTCCTCAAGCAGAGGGGTCTCTCCCCATGGCCACCACCACCCCAGACCCATAGTTAAGTACTGCCTGGTTACCACCAATGTTCATTCAAGGCCCAGGGCCTCTTCAGTCAGTTTATGGTGAATGCTGCCAAGCCTGGGTTTCCGTCTTCAGAGCAGTTGTCTCCTCTCTGGCCCAGGGCAGGTGAAGAAATGCTGTCCAGGGGCCAAGACCTGGAATTAGGGATTCCCAGGAACCCACTTGGTGCTCTACCCCACTGCAGCTGAACTGTTACCCAACCTGCAAGATGAAGTTCACCTTACTCTTCCGTCTCCTTTCGTCAAGCAGAAGGGATCTCCTCTCATAGCTACCACAGCTGAGAATGTTCTTGATCACACCTAAAGTCAGAATGGCTCTGCATCTCACCCAAGGCCCACAGCAAGTACCGCCTGGCTAACACTGCTGATTATTCACAGCCTTCCCTTCAAGTCAGCAGGCTCCTTTCTGGCCCAAGGTGTGTCTAGAGACCTAGGGCCTGGAATGGGATCCTCACAACTCTGATGCCCTATACTCCTGTGCTGAGCTGATATCTAATACGTAAGGCAAAGTCCTCTTTACTCTCCCCCTCTCCTCTTCTCAGATGGAAGGAAGGAGTCTCTCCTGGAACTGTGAGCCACACTGCCTGGGGCTAGAGAAGGGGTGGCACAAGCACTCCCTTGGCCACCCTAGCTGGTGTCTCACTAGGTCACATGCACCCCAAGTCCACTGGCTCTCAGCACAGCACAGCACCAAAACTTGCCTAGAAGTTGCAGTCCTTGTGGCCTAAACTGCCTTTCAAGTGTATTTAGGATTATAGACCACTTTAGCCTGTGGTGGTGAGGCTTGCTTAGAACTCCGGCTCCAGCCACTGGAATGGGCAATTTGTCTCTGGCTAGGGGTGGTCTAAATGCTCTCTTTGTGTGTGCAAACTGAGTTCTGCCTCTTGTTGCTTTCTGCTGTTATAGGGCAGCATTGAATTCCAATGCAGATTCTCACAATCACTGCACTCTTCCTCCCCCAAATGCACAGATTCTTTCTCTGCACTACAGAGCTCCTGTTAGGGGATGGGGGAGGAGTGGCATTGGCAATTCAAGATTGTCTTTCCTACCCTTTTTAGTGCCTCTCTCCTTAATATAATGGTAAAACCGGGTATTGTGATCGTTCACCTGACTTTCATTCTTGTGAAGGTGCTTTTTTTGTTTAGATAGTTGTTTCATTTGGCATTCCTGTTGGGGGGATTGTGGCTGGAGGCTTCTATTTGGCCACGTTGCCTCACACCCCTCTCTTTACCCTTTCTTTAAGGGTAAATCTGCTAGTGACAAATCCTTTTAGTTTTCCTTTGTCTGAGAATATCTTTATTTCCCCTTCATTCCTGAAGAATAGTTTTCTCAGACATAGATTTTATGACTGACCATTTCTTTTTCAGTCCTTGAAAAAAGTGTCATTTCCTTTTTCCCTCCATGTTGTCAGAAGTCTGCTGTCATTTGAATTGGTGTTTCTCTATAGGAAATGCATCACTTCTTTCTGATTGATTTCAAGAGTTTTTCTTTGTCTTTAGTTCAGAAGTTCGATTGTGATATTTCTTAGCTTTGATTGTTGTTTTTGTTTGTTACATTTTGGATTTACTCAGTTTCTTGAATCTGTGGGTTTATCTTTGGCTAAATTTGGTTAATTTTCAATCATTATTTCTTCAAATACTTTTTTGGCTCCACTCTTCTATTGTAGGAAATGAGAATAAATAAAAGGTTCCTCTTCAAAAACTTTTCCTCTTAGTTCATTACAAATAAATAATAGTTTCTTCAAAGGTTAATTTACTTTAAAGCTTTAACTAATAATCTTAAAATAGCTGTTAGTCATAATAAAGAAATAAGTACATGCCATGTTCTTAGTTCTTACCCTTTAACTTAGATATTTGCTGACATGCCTGGACAAGCCCAGGCAAGTCTTAGGTCAAAGTTTATTCCCCTTCTTTGTTTTGAAAATGTTATTGCTTCTCTAAGGATTCCTCAAGTTACTTCCTCTCTTCCTTTGTTCTCCTCTGCCTTTACTTCTTTAGAAAATTTCCAGTTTTTAGCCAATTGAGTCAAGCATAGAATATGAGGTCTCGTTCCAGCCAACGGAAACTGGACACAGCAGTAGGACAATTGTGTTAGGTTATGAAAATTATAAATGTCCCTGTCTCCTTTGTTCAGGTGTGCTCTCATGGCAAGACTGCCGGTGAGTTGCACCCTTCCTGCAGGAAGTAAACTAGCCTTGCTGAGTAATTCATTGTCTCAGTGTGAATTTTTCCTGACGTTATAAACCCATTTCCAACATCTATCTTCTCCTTCTGGAGCTCTGATGACATAAAAACTGGATATATTGTTATGTCCCACAGGTCCTTGAAGGTTTGTTAAGTGTTTTTTAGTTAATTTCTCTCTTGTTGTTAAGTTTGGGCAAATTCTATTAATATGTCCTCAGTCTCACTGATGTTATCTTTTGTCATTTCCACTGTACTACTGACCCCATTCAGTGAATTGTTACTTCTCTTATTATAATAATTTTTAGCTCTTAATTTTCATTTAGTTCTTTTTATAACTTATTTCTTTGCTGAGACTTTTTCATTTGTTTCAATATAACTTGTAATTGCTTGTTTAATCATTTGTATGATTGTTGCTTTTAAACTCTTGTCACATATTTTTGAACATCTGATTCATCTCACTGTTGACATCATTTAAATGTCTTTTTTCATCCATTCAAGTTGTGATTTTCCTGCTTCCTAATGTAGAATGACTTTCAATTGTATCTTGGACATTTGGCTATTACATTAGAAGACTGTGGGTTCCACCTAACTTTTTAATTTTAGCAGGCACTCACCCTGTTTAGATTTAGCATGCAAGTCCTGGCCTACTTTTTGGGCTGTAGTTCCAATAATAATATCATTTCAGAGCCTTTATGGTACTATTTTTGTCCATTTGGTTCATCTCTTCCCACCAGGGTCCCACTGATCCCTGCTCATGTTGTTTGAGAGTGCTGAAGAAGCTTGCTCAGGCCAAGCTGCCTGGAGCCTGAAGGTAACGAAGGGAGCCTCTTTGCTTCAGAGATGAATGGCTTTTCCTGATGCTTGTTATAGCAGCCTCCTCCTGTCTGTGGCAGATGGAGAGTGCTTCTGTAGTTGGGTGCTTATCACAATAGTGTTCCTCTGAGTGTCTCCTGAGTAGAACCAATGAGTCTTAGGCCAGCAAGAACAAATAGGCTTCCCAGACTGGGTGCATCTTGTGGCAGTCTCCCTCACTGTCTGTGGGGAATGGAGAGCACTTTCAGGCCACACACTTATTGTAGCATCACCCCACTTGCCAATCCTTCCGCTTCCCCACAAAGCCCTCAACATACATGGTGTCTCTAAGGGGCAGAGAGGAGCCTCAAGCCCAGTGGGAAACAAGAATGCTTTCCCAGCTGGCACTTGTTATGTTGTAATCCCCTTTGCCAATGCCAGTAGTGATGTGATGTCTCTGGGTGAGTGAGATTGTAGAGTGCTTATGGTCACTTCTGGTCAGGATGGTCACTTATTTTCGGTATGGCTTCTGATTGATTCCCCCTGCATAATGTTATTGTTGGGACTCCTCTTCCATTTAGGGGACAAATAAGCTTACGTTCGCTGCCCTTTCTCTTAGTAGGTTAGATATTGGGAAATGCCACCTCTGTGCATGCTTCTTGGCTTTCTTCTGTTGGGTGATAGTTCATAAGATGCCGTGCCACAACGATGTTCCTCCAGTCCTATAGTCCCTCTTCCACCTTTCATAGCATTTCTTTGGTTGTCTCTTGAGTTAGTTTCAGGATTTATAGTTATACCTAGCAAGGAAAAGGAATAGAGATAGGTCTCTACCATCTTGTTCAGACCATAAATCTCATCTTTCTTTTTAATCTCTGTTTTAGTGATCTTTAGTAATCTTACAGTTCTTTTACTATCACTTTCGACTTTTTCACCTTTTGTGCTCAATAGACACTAGAGAGTTAATAATATTTGTAAAACACCTTAGAACCAAGTACAAAATCAGCAAATATGCATCCACCTAACAAATACTGTGAGAACAGATACTAAAATGTTGGTATGTGAGCACTTAAAACACAGTAATCGTACTTTTGTTGTAGAATAAGTCTTTGTTCCTGTATAAGCTTGTAAGTAAGGAAGATTTACATATTTGTAATTATAGTGATCTTTTATTTAGTTCTTAGCGTACCCAGGCAATGCTAAGGTCTTTCATGTATTAAATCACTGACTCTTGACAATAACCATATATGGTAGTGGAGTGAGTTGAATAGTGTCTCTCCAAAATGATAGCCCAAGTCCTAACCCCCAGTACCAGTGAGCATGACTTTATTTGGAAAAAGGGTCTCTGCAGATGTAATTAAGTAAAGGATTTCAAGATGAGATCATCCTAGATTATGGTGGGCTCTAAATTCAATGACTGGTGTCTTAATAAGAGGAAGGAGAGCGATTTGAAACAGAGAAATAAGGTCATGTGAAGATGGAAGCAGAGATTGAAAGTAGGTCATTGCAAGCCAAGACAAGTCAAGGGTTGCCATTAAACACCAGAAGCCAGGAGAGAAGCATGGAATGGATTCTCCCTCAGAGCTTTTAGAAGAAACCAATCCTGCCAACTCCTTGATTTTGGACTTCTGTTCTTCAAAAAATGTGAGAGAATAAATGTCTATAGTTTTAAGCCAGTAAGTTTGTAATAATGCGTTATGGCAGAGCTAGGTCACTAGTACAGGTAGTGTTATAAATTTCCGTTTTACAAATGTGGAAACAGGGTCAGGAATGTTAAATGACTGGCATAAGTTACGCAGCTAGTAAGAAGTAGAGGTGAGAAGCTCGCGACTATCTACTACAAAGTTTTTATTTTTCAACCTTAACCTTTTAAAATTTCATTGATAACAGGTTAAAAACAGCACCATGACCTCCACACTTCTCTCTCCTCTAACCCTTTCTTCAGGGACCTCTCCCCTATCTCAAGACATCCATTCCTCTTACAGACCCTGAGTTCTATCTCACAGCAAATTTAAACTGATTCTATGGGAGAGGGCAGTGCTTAACACAAAGGCAAAGCCTCTAGATAGAGAGTCTTCACATCATGAACAGCAGATCAGAGGTGGAGATGGCTTTAGGCAGAACAGGACCTGTCAGTTCATGTCATCCATGGTGATGCCTTGTTCCAACCACACTTAAAGCAGCCATCGTTTTAAGGAGTAGGCTGCAGAAAAATACATTTACCTCATGGAACTCAGTCTGTGGACATTGAGCTTAAGTAAAAGCTGTCATCCAATTCGTCCCCTGCCAAGAATCTTGTTTCAGGTGCTGGGGAGGAAAGCAGCAGTTGTTACTTCCCTGTGGATCATCTAAAAGTGTTTCTTTGTTAATAGGATGTCATTAAACATTATGCACACTTGGCTGGATATTAAAATTATAGACGAAAACATTTTTTTTTTTTTTAATGCGTGCATGTAAAAATAAACTCGTGTGAGAACAGAGTGATTAGGCAGCAGACGGCACACTCTGGGGCTGGGCACCCTGATGCCATGTCTGTCACCAAATTTGATTTCACTAAGCCATTTCAATATCAAGTAGTGAAAGCACCTACTGTGTGCCAGACATTGTTCTGAGTGATTCTCTGCTTGGTGTCAGCTACATTGGATACATTCTTAACTCACCATTCTCTGAATATAACTAAGATAAACAGAGTGTCACTTTTTTTCTTGGTTTTTCTGGCAGAAATTAAGACAAAATAGGAACAGATAATTATATACTAGAGCCAAATAAACCTGAGACTGAATTCTTTTTTAACCTTGACCATTCCAAATGGAACATTTCACATTCATTCAGCTGACAACCTTGAACAAATGGCTCAGTGGTTAAAAGTCAGAGAAATAATTAACAACAGTCAGTTATTTTCTGAAAGACTAGCCAAAGAATACTTTCTAAAATACTAGCTAATTACTTAAATCTTGCTGGAAAAAAAATATTCAAACACATTTAAGTTTTATTGTTTGGATGACCAAGGACATAAGAAACTTACCAGTGTACTCATGTCTTATGATTATACGGGTCTTTGCCTCAGAATAATTCTCTTTGAGAACTTTAAGGAACAAAATATTTCCTTAATAGTGAAGCAGTTCATGTGGCAAGAGCCTCACTGAGTAAAGTTCAGTGTGACAGTAGAACCCGGTGCCATGATTGTACAGCTTCTACAGCTTGTCTTGTGGTCTAGTCAGTCGTGGAGAAGGTCCCCATTCTAGAACAGACCCAATGTAGAGCCATTCTTTGGATTCCAGTCTGCCATAAGATGTCTGTAAAATGTGGCATGCTTGGAGTTGGGCTGGGGGTTGACTCTGAAAAATAATGCTTCAACAACACATCCAATGTCAGAACTAGGAACATTCTTGATGATGAAGAACTTTTTGAAAGAGTCTGTCACATGATTGAATGATGATGGTGAAGCCTGCCTTGAGTTTTATGGGGTTATCTGCCATTTGATACATGCAAGCAACAAGGACCTCCCAGGTTTGAAGGAATAGCATAAATAAATGAGAAAAATGTATTGATGATTACAATAATTTTTATTTGCCTAGATGATTAGTAGACATTTATGTAATACTACAAAACTATATTTTGTATACTTTGTATACTTTGCATAAATCTAGGAAACTCCTTTAGTGAGTCTTAGGTGCCATCAGACAGAAATGATTTTACCCTGAGGGTGAGGTGAGGGGGCTTCAGGATGTACCACTGAGCAAGTAAAGCTCAAAAAAGGTGGTCTTCTTCCTGAGTATCGATTTTACTTGCATTTGAGCCAAGGTATTATTTTTACTAGAGTGTGGCACCCTAACAGAGCTCGTATATTTCTTCTCCAGTGGAAGAAGCAGTGAGCTGTATGCCACACATGCACAGCTAGATCCTCATGGAAGGAGTTTTGGAGGGGTTCCTTTTCATTAAGTCAGTGGAAGGCAAGCCTCGGGAAAAGATAACATGAGTGCTCATTTAACTCAGCAAAGCAAACTTATTATCTATTAATACTCTTTATTACCTAGTTCAGGTAGAGTCCTGGGAGGTGGTAGAAAATTTTGCATGAGGAGCTATGGGGTCCTCCATCTCTGCTATTCTTGGTCAGAGGGTCTCCAGCTTTAATCCATCCGCAGATACCTATGCACTGGCCATGCTTGGAAGTGGTCAGGAGGCTGACCGGCATGCTCCTCAGTCATTGACATGCAAAGGCAAAGCACTCCAGCATTAGGTGTCTGTCAAAAAGCTGGGTCTCTGGCTTTCAATCTACCATCACCCTTTTCTGATTCCTGCCCCGTGTCTTCCAGAGCATTTTTGTCACGTACCCCTTCTGCCTCTAACATTGGTGCATTAACCCCTTCCTTCCCACACTGCAGTTGTGCCCCCTTATAAAAAGGTTGAGCCCTCAGTGACAATTCCTTTCAGGAAAAGGGCAGATGACTTGTCCAATAGTGTGTTCCCATGCTGAGTGTGAAACTAGTGGAAGACTTGCACTGGGGGAGTCAAAATCAACTTTTATCCAGCAGTGCTTGTGTGTGAGGAAATTATGGGATGTGATCAGGACTAAGGAGAACTTCGGGAGAGTGGAAGAGCAAACTCCCACCACTGTGGGGCTCTGCAGATTAGAGCCAGAGACTGACCAAACAGAGAAATGGTTGCTAGATGATCCATGTTACTCCAAGAGGGGGCAGTTATGCTTAATCATATTTACCACATTCACCAGAGATGCTGGCCTCCCCCTGCAAGAAGCAGTGGAGATGTTCGTTATTCATTATTTTTAAAACATTTTTATTTTATTTTATTTTATTTTTTTAAATTATACTTTAAGTTCTGGGGTACATGTGCAGAACGTGCAGGTTTGTTACATAGGTATATACGTGCCATGATGGTTTGCTGCATCCATCACCCCGTCATCTACATTAGGTATTTCTCCTAATGCCATCCCTCCCCCATCCTCCCAGCCCCTGCTATCCCTCCCCTAGCTCCCCCACCCCCCAACAGGCCCCAATGTGTGATGTTCCCCTCCCCTGTGTCCATGTGTTCTCATTGTTCAACACCCACTTATGAGTGAGAACATGCGGTGTTTGGTTTTCTGTTCTTGTGGCAGTTTGCTGAGAGTGATGGTTTCCAAGCTTTATCCATGTCCCTGCAAAGGACATGAACTACACCTTTTTTATGGCTGCATAGTGTTCCACGGTGTATACGTACCAGCCACATTTTCTTTATCTAGTCTATAATTGATGGGCATTTGGGTTGGTAAAACACTTTTAACTTTGAAAAACTAAATCACTGGAGGCCAGTGTGGGTATATCAACTTCGATAGCCTGTCTATCTATCTATCTAGCTAGCTAGCTATACAGATCAGGTTTCTCTCAAAATTTGGCACTATTGACATTTGGGCCCAATAATTCTGTGCTTCAGGGGACTGTCCTGTGTGTTGTAGGATGTTTGTCAGCATCATCCCTGGCTTCTACCTACTAGTACCAGTAGCGTCACGCCTCCATCGCTGACCAACAGTTGGGACAACCAAAATATCCCCCAGACATTGTCACATGTCCCCTTGGAGAAGACCTCTATTTAAAAACCACTAACCTACATCTGTCTATCATCTGTCTATCTAATAAAATCCGTTATTTATTGCTGCATAATTAACCACCCCCAAACTTGGCAGCTTCAAATAATAAGCATTGCTCCACGTGTTCTCAGTTAGGGTCACTCATGTGATTACATTACAGTGAGAGCTTGGCCAAACACCCTCTCTTTGTGGTGTCTTATCCTCCAGGGCTTCTCCACGTGATCTTTTCTCTTAGCAAGACAGCCTGGGCTTCCTTATGATATGGCACCTTGGTTCCATGAGAAAGGAAGCAAAAGTTCTCGGGCCTTTTAAGACTTGAGAGGCCTGACACGGTAATACTGACATGGTATTACTCCTGCCGCATTTTCATGTCAAAGCAAGTAACAGGACCAGCCCAGTATTAGGGGGGAGGGGAAATAGACGCCTTCTCTTGATGGAGAGAGGCAACGTGTACATACCGGGAGAGGTGGGCTTGTTGGCAGCCATCAATAGAACCACCTTTCACAATTATATATGTATATATTCCTCATATACATATGTTTTTATACTATGATTTCAACATTATTTTTATAATTGGAACATAATTGTACATATTTGTGGGGTACAGGTTTCTGGTTAATGTGGTACATTTTCTTCACTATTGTGAATAAGGCTGTAATTAACATAGGAGTGAAAATATCTCTTCAGTATACTGATGGCATTTCTATTGAATTGTGCAGGGTAAAAATATACCCAGTAATGAGATTGCCAGATTATATAATAATTCTATTTTTGTTAACTTTTATTTTAGGTTCAGGGGTATGTGCATGTTTGTTGTACAGGTAAATTGCATGTTATGGGGGTTTGGTGTACAGATTATTTCATCACTCAGGTATTAAGCATAGTAGTTTTACAATCTTCACCTTTCCTCCCACCGTCCACCCTCAAGCAGGCCCCAGCGTGTATTCTCTTCTTTGTGTCCGGTATGTATTTAATGTTTAGCTCCCACTTATAAGTGAGAAGATGTGGTATTTGGTTTTCTGTTTCCTGTGTGTGTTTGCTTAGGATAATGACCTCCAGCTCCATTCATGTTACTGCAAAGGACATGATCTTGTTCTTTTTTATGGCTTCATAGTATTCCATGGTGTATATGTATACAATTTCATAATCAAGTCTACTATTGGTGGGCATTTAGGTTGATTCCATGTCTTTGCTATTGTGAATATTGCTTCAATAAACATACAAATGCATGTGTCTTTACGGTGGAACGAATTAAACTAAAAAGCTTCTGCACAGCCAAAGAAACTATCAACAGAATAGACAACCCACAGGATGGGAGAAAATATTTACAAACTATGCATATGACAAAGGTCTAATATCCAGAATTGATAAGGAACAATTAATGAGCAAAAACAACCCCATTAAAAAGTGGGCAAAGGACACAAACAGACACTTCATAAGAAGACATACACATAGCCAACAAGCATACGAAATAATTCTCAACATCACTAATCATTAGAGAAATGCAAATGAAAACCACAACGAGATACCATCTCACACCAGTCAGAATGGTTATTACTAAAAGGTCAAAAAATAACAGATGCTGGCAATGTTGTAGAAAAGGGAACACTTATACACTGCTGGTGGGAATGTAAATTAGTTTAGCCACTGTGGAAAGCAGTTTAGAGATTTCTCAAATAAATTAAAACAGAACTACCTTCTTGCTCCCTCTTAGGAGAAAATTCTTAAGCTTCCTCTTGATTCTACAAAGTAAGGTCAGGTACTCACAACCTCGTTTTTTTTCCTTAGGGTTGTGCCCTGAAATGCTCAAGATCATGTGCCTTCCTCAAGTCCCACAGAGTCAGGCCAGCTAACCATTCATGCTCTCTGAGCTATCTACGGAGGCTGACATTTGCCTTCTGTCGGCGTGTGCATGGGGAGCCAGTCATGCGTTGGAGGAGGTAAGAAATATAGAGCACTGGCAGTGTCTGTGGGTCACTTGGTGGGGAGGTCATCAGGCAAGGTGTCCTAAACACCTCATGGGCAGGCTTCCTGATGAAGTCTGTGAAGCGGTTGGTAGGATCTGTGGCCCTTTGTTGACATCATGTCTGTGAGTCTCTGTCTCTATTCCCTGCTCTCAGCCTCTCCCAACCACTCAGCTATGCTGATCACCTCAGTATTCTGTGTCAGACAAGAAAAATTAACCCTCTTGAGCAGCATCCTGAATGCCTGTGGAAGCTAGGCACTCACTATGTTCTCACAGTTCAAAGGAATTGTGGATCAAAGGAATCTGTCTGGGCACTGAGGTATGCTGCCTTGCGGGGAGAGGTGATGGAAGTAAAGTGAAACTCTTCTTTTTGTCATCTTCAATGCATCTACTTCCAAATTTTTTGCTGCAATGGGCTCCAGTGGTGTGCTGAAACTTCTCCAGTGTACTACTGGACTCTCATAAAGGTGCTCTTATCCATGAGTGGTTATCAACGCTTCTCTATGCTTCTGTGGAAAGACAATAAAAACGTCTACCTTGCCATCTTGCTGATGTCATTCCTTTCTAATACTTCTATAGTGCTAAATATAAAGAAACATTGATTCACTATAATAGCACCACACAAAAACTCTGTGAGGTGGGCAATATTATTATCCCCTTTTTATAGATGAGGAAACTGAGGCTTAGAGAAGACCAAGGTCTCATAGCAAGTGAGCCAGGTAGGGTTCACATTTGAATCCCAGGCACTCTGGCTCCTGATGCTGCATGTGTTCTTAACCACTTCGTTACAGTGCTACAGAATAAACATGCAAACAGTTTGTGATCCATAGTTAATGTTATAGGTAGGAAGAGAAATGGAAAAAAATGAATAATTAAATAAATGTTAGACAAGTGAAGTAAAAAGTAGCCATGGGAGTTACAAAATGTTTTTCTGTCCTTGTAGTTGTGCACATCTGGGTCAAGTGAAGCAAATATAATACCTCTTGTTCCTCCAGAGTCACATGATCATGGCTTACTTTCCCTTATAAACTATGTGTACTTTGTAGCAAACACACTGCCACTGAGTAAAAATTACAGTGTTACTTAAAGAGAAAAGTGAATTATTTCAGAAGTTATACCCACCAAACAAGCTATTTTTAAGCAATTAATTTCACAAGAGTACCAGAAGCCTAAATATACTTTCAAAATAGCCTTCAGACACCAAGCAAATTTATACAAGGCACAGTTTGACAAATCTAACTCTAGCTTTCCATTGTTAGCCTCAAAGCCAAGTCCATATGAATGCTGGGTGGTAGAAAGCTCAGAGGGCCGCTGCATGTTTGAGCTCTTGCTGGGGCTCTGGATTCTGACCTCTGAACACTGCAACAAAGTAGAGCCCCACTCTGAAGGGAATGGGCAGCAAAGGCATCTGAATTTCCTTCCCTCCACGTGCTGTGCTATCGCCTAATTTTTCTCTATCTCTTAGGAGCCAACGACAAACGATTCAGGTGAATCCCAAGTTGTCTCTTTAGGGTTCTCAGAAAATGAGAGGTTTTTATGTCTGAGTACACAGCGGGAGAAAATGTAGCTGATGTTCATTTTATTTATTTTTATATTTTAAGGGCTTCTAAGCCTAAAGACTTTAAGCGCACTGACCTGCTTGGAGAGCCCTGACCTATGCACAACCCTAATTGCAAAATCCTGTGCTGATGATCCAAAGACATTTCAGATCATATTTTCGGGGTCACCACCACTTGCGGTTATTATAAATACTTTTGAAGCAAATGAAGAATAGGAAAGATTAAAAAATCTTTAAGGTATAAATTCTACTGAAGCAAGAAGAGATTGCATCTCATCTGAAGAAAGTCCTATAAACTTCAACCACTTAAAACTTTATGACAGATATAAAAACAATCTCAAAAAAGGAAGTAGTTCTGTGTATGACTCAGAGAATAAAAGATTACGGCATTTAGTCATAAGGTACTTTGACAGGCGGTTGTTTCAGTGAAAGCACACTGTGAGTCTTACAGCTTGGACCAGTCATCCATTTAATTAGTGTCACCGTTTCCTACTCTTGCCAATACTCTGTCAAGCACTGAAGATATAGTGAACAACACCAGTTCTGCCTTCTTGGAGTTTGTAGCTATTGTGGGGACAGGCAGGTAAACAGGCAACTTTAATTCCCACGCTTGGGTTGAATGTAGTATGGTGCAGTACCACACAGGATGCCTGATACATCTAGAGTATTCACCTGAAAGATAAAATAGGAGAAAAAAGTAGAGGGAGATGGAGATGCAGGTGGTGGTAGTGAAAGTGGGAAAGCATTCCAGGCAGAAGCAGAAGCAACAGGCAGTTGAGAAGAGCTTTGTGGACTAAAGCAACTGCTAGTAAATTCAGTTTGGCTAAAATCTATACTTGCGGAGAGAGTACTGGGTAAAGATGAGATTGAAGAAATGATCAGGGGTTAGATTTCAAGGTTCTTGTAGAACTAGTTAGGAGATCCACTCTATTCCTAAGGCAGTGTGGAGTCTGGATAGGTATGCCATTGATCTGGCCAGCCTTCTCCTACTCATTTCAGGAGTAGCTGCGGGGCTGGCTTCATGGGCATATGAGCAGTATAGTTACACAGGGCGCTATGCTTAGAAGAGCCCTAATCTGGGAGCTTAATGCTGCCTGGTCACCATCTTCAAATTCTTAGTAATTGTGTTTTGGAATTTGTGTTTTGTAAATAGTATTTGAATGGACAATGGGCATACGCCAAGAGCCTCAACTCAGGGAAGGTCTTGCCTCCTGCCACCTCCCTGAGACAGCTTCTCAGCCACATGCTCCCCTGCCTCTGATACCCCATGCCACACCTCACCTCAGCCCCAACGGTCCTTTGTCCTGACAAGGGCATGGGTATGAGTGTGGGGGAAGGCAGGGTTATGTGCTTTCACTCTCTGGATTCCCTGGATGGGCATGGCAGTGGCTGTCCCTACCCTCAGACTGGTAGTACCATGTTATATCCGGTAGGCAACCGTGTGTCTTAGTAGGGGCGATCCCCTTGCCAATTCCTGATCTATGTACTGAGTGTGTCCTGACATGGAGGTTTAAAGATCTGTAAGGGCTCGTCCTTCTGCTGTGGGTTAGGGCAGCAGGCCATGGGAAGAATACCGGCTGGAATTCCCCCAGGCTCCATTTCTCTGTTGGAGTGTTGGTTCAGCAGCTTGGGGGAGGAGGGAACCTGTTGACTATCAGGCCCAAGTGAGTATACCCCATGTAGCAGGCAGAGGCCCCAGGGGTCTGGGAGAGTCTCACTTTTCCTATGAGTGTCCCATGTTGACACTGCTCTCAGCTGGTTCTATCCTTAGGGATCCTCTTTTTCTCCTTGCAACTTCCTGAACCTGGTTTGTCTGTCTCTTCTGGCCGACTCCAAAGCACCTTCCACAAAATAAGAACTGTGAAATTTTGGTGATTCTGCATATGGGTTAAATACTCTCATATTTGCAATTCAAACTGATATCACACAATATAAAGAGGAAACGCTAAAACTTCTGCTAGTAACTTAAAACCTTTCATTTTTCTTTAATCAGAATGATATAAAATTACAAATAAAAAACACTGTGACAAGTCAAGAGCGATGGGTAACAAAGGAAAACACCTGTGTGTACTTTTACTGACACTATTTTCCTTCTTTTTGAACAAGAGACCCCACATTTTCATTTTTCCCTGAGCTGGCAAATTATGCAGGCAGTACTGGTAGCTGGAAAACACAACTAGACCTATAGTAAGTGGGGTGGGGACAGGTTAAAATTGATATCATCTATAGTTTAGGATGACTAATGATTCTCAAAGCAGTGTTTCTCCAACTTATCCTCCATTAAAATCACCTAAAAGGCTTTATAGAATACAGATGACAGGTTCCCCACCCTTAGAGTGTCTGACTTGGTAGTTCTGAATGTGACTTCACAATTCTAACTAGTTCCCAGGTGGTGCTGATGCTTCTAGTCTTGTGAACACTTATCTAACGCTGTGCGTCATTGTTTGCACCTGCATAGGAAGAGCCACTGCAGGCTTAGATGTGGAGAGATGGTAGTGAAGAGTCAAGGAGAGCTCCTTCCTTAGTGAAGATTGACAGAGATAGAGGGGGACACAGAGGGAGAAAAGCCCAGAAGATGAACGCTATCCACTTTTACAATTTTGGCCAGGCCCAGGACCAACCCACTGCTTAACTCTAGGGCTATTTCAACCACCCCCAGCCCCATGGAGCAAGAGAGAAGCCACTGGGTGTCTACAGTTCGATGCTTTACCTGCTCAGGTGTAGCAAATGTCTAAGATCATGGTTGGGAAGGTAGGCGTGAATGTATACGGTTTTAGAAGAGAGGAAATCAAATTATCTCTGTTTGCAGACTACATGATTTTCTATTTAGGAAATGCCATCATCTCAGCCCAAAAACTTCTGGAACTGATAAGCAACTTCAGCAAATTCTCAGGATACAAAATCAATGTGCAAAAATCATAAGCACTCCTTTACACTAACAATGGGCAAGCAGTGAGCTAAATCATGAATGAACTTCCATTCACAATTGCTACAAAGAGAATAAAACACCTAGGAATACAACTAACAAGGGAAGTGAAGGACCTCTTCAAGAAGAACTACAAACCACTGCTCAAGGAAAAAGAGAGGACACAAATTGAAAAACAGTCCATCCTCATGAATAGGAAAAATCACCATAGTGAAAATGGCCATGTTGCCCCAAAATAATTTATAGATTCAATGCTATGCCCATCAAGCTACCCGTAGACATTCTTCACAGAATTAGAAAAAACTATTTTAAATTTAATATGGAATCAAAGAAGAGCCCACATAGCTAAGGCAATCCTAAGCAAAAAGAACATAGCTGGAGACATCATGCTACCTGACTTTAAACTGTACTACAAGGCTATAGTAAACAAAACAGCATGGTACTGGTACCAAAACAGACATAAAGACCAATGGAGCAGAACAGAGACCTCAGAAATAACACCACACATCTGCAACCATCTGATCTTCAACACACCTGACAAAAACAACAATGAGGAAAGGATTCCCTGTTCAGTAAATGATGCTGGGAAAACTGGCTAGCCATATGCAGAAAACTGAAACTGGACCCGTTCCTTACACCTTATACAAAAATTAACTCAAGGTGAATTAAAGACTTAAATGTAAAACCCAAAACCATAAAAACCCTAGAAGAAAACCTAGGCAATACCATTCAGGACATAGGCATGGGCAAAGACTTCATGACAAAAATGCCAAAAGTGATTGCAACAAAAGCCAAAAGTGACAAATGGGATCTAATTAAACTAAAGCATTTCTGCACAGCAAAAGAAACTATCATCAGAGTGAACAGGCAACCTACGGAATAGGAGAAATTTTCTGCAATCTACCCATCTGAAAAAGGTCTAATATCCAGAATTTACAAGGAACTTAAACATATTTACAAGAAAAAACAACCCCATCAAAAAGTGAGCAAAGGATATGAACAGACATTTCTCAAAAAAAGACATTTATGTGGCCAACAAACATGAAAAAAAGCTCAACATCACTGATCATCAGAGAAATGCAAATCAAAACCACAATGAGATACCATCTCATGCCAGTCAGAACAGCGATTATTAAAATGTCAGGAAACAATAGATACTGGTGAGGCTGTGGAGAAAATAGGAATGCTTTTACATTCTTGGTGGGAATGTAAATTCATTTAACCATTGCGGAAGACAGTGTGGTGATTCCTCCAGGTTCTAGAACCAGAAATACCATTTGACCCAGCAATCCCATTACTGAGTTTATACCCAAGAGATATAAATCATTCTACTGTAAAGACACATGCACATGTATGTTTATTGAAGCACTATTTATAATAGCAAGACATGGAACCAACCGAAAGCCCATCAATGATAGACTGGATAAGAGAAAATGTGGTACATATACACCGTGAGATCATGTCCTTTGCAGGGACATGGGGTGAGCTGGAAGCCGTCACCCTCAGCAAACTAACACAGGAACAGAAAACCAAACACTGCATGTCTCACTCATAAGTGGGAGTTGAACACTGAGAACACATGGACACGGAAAGGGGAACAACACATACCAGGGCCTGTTGACGGGTCGGGGGTGAGGGAGAGAACTTACAGGACAGGTCAATAGGTGCAGCAAACCACCATGGCACATGTATACCTATGTAACAAACCTGCACGTTCTGTACATGTATCTCATTTATTTTTAGAAGAAGAAATTTAAAAAAAATACAGCATATAATAGACAAACTGTTGAAAATGAAAAATATAGAGAAAATTCTAAAAGCAGCCACAGGGAGTGAAAGAAGATCTGTTACTTTCAGGATCACAACAGTAAGAATTATGGATAACTTCTTAATATTAGAAACTTATGAAAGCCAGAAAACAAATGGAATGACATCTTTGAAGTACCAAAAAAAAAAAAAAAAAAAAAAAACTAATTGCCAACCTACAATTTTATACTGAGAGAACATCCTTAAAAAAAAAAAAAAAAGGCAAAATAAGGATGTTTCCAAGACAAATCTGAGAGACTTTATTACCAGCAGACTCACACTACAAGAAACATTAAAACTTCTTTAATCTGAAGGAAAATGATCCCATTTAGAAGCATGGAATTATAAGAAAAAGCGAACAGCACTCAAAAACGGCAAAGATGTGAGTAAATATAAAAGATTGTTGTCTGTTTGGCAACAATGATAAAAATGTCTTGTGAGGTTTATAAATTCTATAGAGGTAAAATGTAGCAATAATAGCGTAATAGATGGAGGAGTAAGCTGAATTGAACTATCATAAATATCCCGTATTGTTGAGGACATGGTAAAAGTGTTAAAATAGTTGCAGTAAGTTAAAGATGTATTTGTAAAATTGAGTACACATGGACACAAAGAAGAGAACAATAGATACCAGGGACTACTGAGGGCCGAGGGCAGGAGGAAGATGAGGATTGAAAAAACTACCTATCAAGTACTATGCTTACTACCTGGGTGACAACATAATGTGTACACCAAACATCCATGACACATCATTTACCCTTGTAACAAACCTGCAAATGTACCCCCTGAACCTAAAATAAAAGTTGGAAAAAAATGTAAAACCATCTAAAGAAAAGTCTGTATAATTTTTAGTATATATGTAATAATTAAGATTGTGAAATAACTGATATCCATATCAACAGTGAAGAATAATTTTTGTTATTACTTCTGGTTTTGCGCTGGATATTTAAATAAATTATATTTAATGTTTAAAAATATGTGTTTGGTCTGGGCGCTGTGGCTCGTGCCTATAATCCCATCACTTTGGGACCCCCGAGGTGGGAGGATCACTTGAGGTCAGGAGTTCGAGACCAGCTAGGTCAACATGGTAAACCCCGTCTCTACTAAAAATGCAGAAATTAGTCGGGCATGGTGTTGCATGCCTGTAATCCCAGCTACTTGGGAGGCTGACGCAGGAGAATTGCTTGAACTCAGGAAGTGGAGATTGCAGTGAGCCAAGATCATGCCACTGCACTCCAGCCTGGGCAACAGAGTGAGTCTCCGTCTCAAGAAAAAAAAAAGATGTTTGTAATTTCTAAGGTAACCATTAAAATATTGATGCTAATTGGTATAAGTACAAAACTAAAATAATGAAATATTTAAATAGTAATAAAACACAGCTAAACTAATCAATTTATAGACAGCCTAAAGAATACAGAAAGAGATCTCAGCATACATTCAAATGTCTTTTCAAAATCAGTCTCCTGAAAATGGTATTATATGGAGATGAAATACATATATACATGTACATACTTTTCTTAGTTGAAGATAATTAATGGCCCCTCCTCTTTACCTTGATTTCTCTGGTCTTCAATTTTTTTATCTTGTGATGTGGTTTCTCCTGGGCCCACTCCGTTTTCTCCTCATCTTTAAGGGATGCTTTCCAGAAGTGGGCATGACACTTCAGGGATGATCTGATTGTGCTAAAATGGGATGGAATTGTGATAATTTCAAGTTTGTCAGTTATTTTTAGAAGATTCTCTCTATCTATGTACACTGAGCTTAGAGATAATGGAAACCTATATCATTCCATGTTTGATCCTATTCATCCTCTATCCTCATTCTACAAGTTGGTCTATGACCCCAAATTCAAGAACTCTAGATAGTTTTTATTACCTTTTCTCCCATTGGATCTGTGCCATAATTTTAGCCTGGATTACTCTTGTACCCAGAATCTGTCATTCCAATACATTTGCTAAACTCCATCTATCACATTCTTTGAATTTAACAGGCATGCCTTTCAAGAGTTCATTCCAGAAACATGGGACAGGATAGGCTCAAAAGTTCAGATTATGGAAGTTCTCTGAGCAATGAGAATTGTAGATTGCAAAGAGTCAGCTAAAGAGAGTCCTTAAAGTCCAGTATAGGTAAAACAAGTCCTCATCTGCCAAGGTTGCTTGGGTTTCATCCAGCTGGTGATTCTTTGAAATAGAGTAGTAAACAAAACAAAGACACTCTGGGGAAGAAGAGGCAGTCTGGATTTTTCTCTGTGGAAATGCCATTGAGGCCATACTTGACCTCATCAAGTAATTCACCTCCTCAGTTCTCCTACTCCCTGAATACAAGAAGCCATCTTAAAGGGAGTTTTACAAGCTGTTTCCTTTTCCCTCTTGCTCTTTTTACCTCTGGAAAATTCCTGCTCACCTTTCAAGTACCAATTCAAATACTGCTTTCCCTCTGTTGTGTCCTTGACTCTCTACCATCATCCTCTACTCCCACTACAGGGATAAATAATAGTTGCTCATAGTTGCACACAACAATAGTTTGTTCCTCTAACATAATATTCATTATGATATATTGCAGTCAGTGATTTACGTGTGTGACTCACTAGTTTGGGTACTTCTGAAGAGCAGAATTGGGTCTAATTTGTCTTTGTTTCCTCAGTAGCTTGCATAGGGCTTGGCCCATAAGAGGTGCTCAAAAAATGTTTATTAAATGAAAAAAATACTTTATGTGTACCTTTCAAATTAAAGGTTACTCTAAAGTGGTTTAGTTTGGGGTTTTAACATTATTAAGTTGAGCAGTCCTTTCTAAAATCTCACCTGAGGGGCCAGGAGCATAAACTTTGTTTGAATTTTTTAAATGTAAAAAAAAAAAAACAGAAAAACAACAGACAAATGTTACACCCAATTCTCCCGCTGCTATGCTCTGAAATGGGAATGGGATTCTCAGAGTCATTTCTATCTTTTTGTAATTGTTTGAAAGACTAGCCTCAAAGTATTTGGCCATGGAATGAGGGACCCAGTATTCTACTCAGTTAGATAAAAAGGTTGAAATTCTTTAGCCATTGGGTAAAGAGTCCCAAAGGGAAAATAATATGAAGAACCAAAAGGAAGAAGGCTATGTATACATATTTTATATGCATTATATATATGTGCATAAAATATATATGTATACATATATACAATGTATGTAAAATGTATATGCATGTATATTTTATGCATATATACATATGTCACTGAATTTGGCCACTCTTTTCTACTATGTATGTATAGTAGTGGCCAAATTCAGTGACATATGTTCACTTCGATTATAAATCCTCCTAATGCATGTGTGAATATGTGTGTTTGTATGTATGGGGAGGGGGAACTGAGATGTGGGAGGACAAAAGAAGAGGAGGCCTCAAAGAGAAGCCACAGATAGTAGCCAAAGCCTGGTACATGGAAGCTGCACTGTAAATACTATTGATTGTTTGAATTTATGAATGAGTGAATAAATGAATGTGTGAATGATCTGTCTGTGAGTTCAACAGAGGAATCTACTTTTTGTGATGGAGAATAAAAGAATTCTAGCGTTAGAAGAGAAATTAGAAAGAGAAGAGAAAAAAGTGAAATAAAAGCATAAGAGGTGGCAAAAAAAAAAAAAAATAAAGAGAAGGACAGAAGAGTGTATTCAGTGGTTGAAGGGAAACTTTTAAATGTGTGTTTACCAAAGTAGGTTCATTGACATGATCTAATGTATTGGAAAATCCATCTAACTTTACCTACTAAAAAGTAAAGAGTTTAATAAATAGCTATCTATGAAATATAGAGTTAGGAAAAAGAGTTTAATTCATACAGTGACAAGTTTATAAGTTAGACATCTATTACTGCACAAATAAGGTAATGTGTCTCCAGTACACTCAGTTGGCTGCTATTTATGCAGGATCAGCTGCTATAGCAGTTTTATCCATGATACCATTGGGCACAGAACTAGAAAAATTGAGTTGATTATTTCCTTCAGAAAGAATTCTTGTTAAGGAAATGTTCAGAGTTTAAACATTACATCCACAAGAGTTGCTCTGCCTCCCCTGATTTGATTGGATGAATCGATCAATTTGTCAGAAAGTAGCTCTGGTGTGTCCAGGTGCTCTGTGAAGTAAACATGAAATATCCCTGAAAGTATGCTACTCCATGCAGTTCTGTACAAAGTCATAACATTTTGAAAATCTTTTTACCAATTAACTAAATTTATATGATTTTCAAGTAAATGTTATGCAGCATCCTGTTTGAAACATTTAAAGAGCCTGGTGTATGATTTTCAGTTGAGAATAAATGTATATGTAGTAAAATCTTAAAAAAGTGGATCCTATTTAACTATAACAACAAATTAAATTTAGGTAAAAAAGACACATGAGAAGTAAAAAACTAAGATCAGGGGATTTACTTATGAAAATAATTTTTAAAAATGTATTTCTTGTAGGAAGTCAGCTTAGACAAAATGTTTTGTAATATTTAAAATTAAGACAGCAAAAGCAAATCAGGATCTTTCAGGTAATCATGGTTCTTTACACTGAACTAAAAACATACTACTATAGTTTCTCCCCCACTCACAGTTTTTTAAAAGTGTTTTGAGTGATCAACACTTACTTTTAAAAACTTGATGATTTGTCTATTTCCCCCTTTTTCTGTCTTTCACACTCATCTCTAGGGTCCGTGAAAGCTTTGTGCCTGCCACACCACTCCCAGCTCCATTTCGTACCTGCTAGAATCAATTTTGCATCTCGAGTACATTTTTAAAGCCCAATGTGCAAATTCTGCTTTCCCTGTGTACTTGGCTTTGACACCTGGCCTCTTGCCTAATTGCCATCTCCTTTTGCTCAAGTTCTGAAGCTAAGGTCCCTGTCTTGGTTCTTGAAAGGAATCTTGCTCAACTCCCTTTGTAGTCAGAACTCAAGCCCCTCCTTGCTTTCTATAGTCCTGTTGAATCCTGATCCCTTAATCTTACCTTATTGTTGGACCTAGACACTGAATGCTTCTTGCCTGCCTTGTCTTCCTATTAACTGACAGAGTCCCACAATGTTTCCTGTACTCTATTTAGCCAAATGTCTTCCTGCTGCCTGCTGCTGAGTATTTATAGGTACTCTAAGCACCAATAAGTTATATGAGAAAGAGGAATCTGTAGCATCAGTTTTTGGAGGCAATTATTTTAGATGTTATTCTTAATTAAAGTTATGCATTAGAATCATCTGGGGAGCTTTTGGAAACACAAATAAACTGGCCTCGGCTCATGTTTAAATTTTTTTGAGATGATTCCTCATATTACCTATAGATAGAATTATAGAAGGCTGTGAACTCCTTTAGGAGCTCATTCTTTGTCCTTTATTCATTTGCCTGCCTGCCTGCCTGACTGCCTTCTTGCCTTCCTTCCTGCCTGCCTGCCTGCCTGCCTTTCTTCTTTCCTTCTCTCTTCCTCTTTTCTCCTTTGCTTTCTTCAATTGCTATATGTACAGTGCCTGACATGTAACAGGCACTTAGAAACTTTGGCTGCTTTCACTGATTGATCATCAGGGAGATGGCAGCAGAGTAGATGGATCAAGAATTCTGAATTTACTAAAATGTGGCCCATCTTGATAGAAATGTGATTCCATTTTTTATAACAGCAGTTCTCAAGCTATTTGGTATTAGGACCTCTTTATATTGAATAAAAATTGGGCTTCAAAGAGCTTTTGTTTATGTGAACTATATCTGTTGATATTCATCATATTAGAAATTAAAATTGAGAAAATCGTAAAACACAAGAATATACAGAAATGCATTCCATTAACCATCAGAGTGATGATGTTATCACTCATCATGTAGCTTCCAGAAAATGCCATTATACGCGTATGAGTAAAATTAGAGAGAAAAAAGGAACATAACATCTTAGTTATGAAAATTCGTTTTTACCTCATCAGTCCCCTAAAAGGGTCTCAGGGACCCCTGGGATTCCCAGATTACCCTCTGCGAACTGCTTCTCTGTAAAGACAAAAACTGATTGGAGAAATAATTCTTAGAAGAAGGGTGGAAAGTAAAAGGAATGGGTATGTGTTCCAAAAGTAGGCAGCTGGGATAAGGTCAAAGCCAAAGCATAGAAATCACAGCTAGGAATAACCCCAAAGATAGCCTGTGGGTAATATAGATGGTATGTTAGTGTAGGCAGAAATTTAAAGTAATTCTGTTTGATAGCAAATATTTCTAAATCATACCCCGGCATTTGTCTTTGTCTTGTGTGTCACTTGCGTTTAAGTAGAAATTCATGTTGATATAACAGGTGATGTTTTAAATAAAAATAATTTTATGGAGAAAGCATAGAGAGTTGGATATGCCTCTAAAACCCTTCTCTCCTCTGTGATGCATAAAAAATAGCCTAATCAGGTACAGGCAGAGTCTCTAGACCCATGCCTATCTTTCCCTAGTTTAGACCAGTGATTCTCAAACTTGAGTGAGCATGAGAATTACCAGGAACACGTTCAAATCAGAGGTTATGATTCAGAAGCTCTGCAGGCGGGGCCCTCTATTTCTACATGTTTCTGAGTATATGGAAGACATTTTGAGAAATGGTGCCTTGTACTAGACAAAAACAAATGTTATCTGGTGGTGTTACCTGGATGGCTGCAGGGAGATATGATCTGCCCTCATGGACTTTTGCCTTGCACACCACTACTTAATTTAGGAAGAGAATAATTACATTCTTTGATCACAGAGTTTAGTTTGTGGTTTGACAGTACTGGTTTCATAAGTAAAATGAAATTCTTTCTTTTGGGACATCCTTTGTGTTAGTACTTCCAGCCAGTATTGAGCTGACATGAGGGAACCAATATATCGGGACATTTGGTTTTCCTTGTCGAGGTGGGAATAGACAGTGTATAACAAACACCACATGCTGTTTATTCTTCCAGAGAAAAAGGAGGGAGGGAGGGGCTGTTTATTGGCACCAATAGCTGAATGCTAAAGAAGGGCTAGCATTTGTGTTAGAAGGGTTGAGACCACTTTGAACACTTCGGATATATTGAGTCCAGTTCCCCTTATTGTGAAAGAAGGCAGTGAACCTAACTCATTCCCTTTTACTACAGCTCCAGAACATGTGCCCCCCAAAATTTACTGCCCACCCCAAAACAGGCAGAAAGACGCGACTATGTAGTCTGGTGGATGGAGAGGTTGCCTAGTAGTTTGTTCTTTACTCATGAGGAGGGAGGGGGCTTTCTTGCTAGTCACCTTGGGGGTGTGGCAGACTTCCTCTGTTGACACCCACAGGCTAGGAACATTTTCATGAAAAAGAACATGATTTTGCATCTGATTCTCTTGAAGGAACATTAGCGGATAGAAGGATTTTTTTTTTTAATTGCTAGTTTTTCAAGTTGGGAGCTTAGCAGGCCAGGGTGGCTGAGGTCTCATCTGTGACACTGGCCATTGTTTGTTAATGACAGTGGAGATATTTATGTGAAGGCAGCAGGAGTTAACACAAAAGCAGCCTTGGGGGCTGGGGAGCAGTGGAAAGGACAGATAGAAGAAGCAGGGATGTATCAGGGAGAAGAGGGAAGAGGAGGAGAAAGCAGGGGAGGGACCCTAGGACATCTTGTTCTCACTGTGGTGCTCATAACACTCAGAAAGTATTGTCCAGCAGATTGTAAATTTCAAAAGCACAGAGCATTTTTATTACAATCTCTTTGAATAAGAGTGAATTACCTATTTGAAAAGCAGAAAAAAACAATGTTCGCTCTTTGATAATGAAGATTGCAGGTCATATCCCACAGAGACCTGTAGACATAGCTTGTGCTTTCTGTTTATTGCTCTATCAAGGCTTAGCTGGCATAATTTTTCTCAAAACCCCCTCGCAACCCATTCTGTGAACATGCCACATGGTGGTGACCAGAGTATCTATTTCTTCCTACAATTTAAATGATAACAGCAAAAGTTTTCTTGTTGGATATTTTTTTTTCTAGAAATGCCAAGAACCAGTTTATGGGTAACATTAGAATGGATCTACTGGGATGTTCTTCTGTAGTTGTAGAAATGGGAGGATGACATGGTGATATGGTTTTCTCCTTGGTCACCCAAATCTCATCTTGAAATTGTAGTTCCATAATCCCCCACATGTTGTGGGGAGGGGCCTCATGGCAGGTGATTAGATTATGAGGGCAGATTCCCCATGCTGTTCTCATGATAGTGAGTTCTCATGAGATATGATGGTTTTATAAGGGGCTTTTCTCCATTTCGCTCGGCACTCATTCTCTCTCCCGCTCCCTGTGAAGAGGTGCCTTCCACCATGATTGTAAGGTTCCTGAGGCCTCCCTAGCCATGCAGAACTGTGAGTCAATTAAACTCTTCCCTTTGTAAGTTACCCAGTCTCGGGTATGTCTTCATAGCAGCGTGAGAACAGACTAATACAGTAAATTGGTACTGCAGAGAGTAGGGATGTTGCTATAAGGATACCTGAAAATGTGGAAGCGACTTTGGAACTGAGTACAGGCAGAGCCTGGAACAGTTTGGAGGGCTCAGAAGAAGACAGGAAAATGTGGGAAAGTTTCGAAACTTTTCTGGAGACTTGTTGAATGGCTTTCACCAAAATGCTGATAGTGAATGAATAAATTTCATGCTGAGGTGGTCTCAGATGGAGATGAAGAACTTGTTGGGAACTAGAGTAAAGGTCACTCTTGCTATGCAAAAAGACTGGAGCATTTTGCCCCTACCCTAGAGATCTGTGGAACTTTGAACTTGAGAGATGATTTAAGGTATCTGGCAGAAAAGAAATTTCTAAGCAGAAAAGTGTTCAAGAGGAAGCAGAATATAAAAAGTTGGGAAATTTTGCAGCCTGATGATGCAGATGAGAAAAGAAAACCCATTTTGAGGGAGAATTCAAGCAAGCTGCAGAAATTTGCATAAGTAATGAGGAGCTAAATATTAATCACCAAGACAATGAGAAAATGTCAGAGCCTTCATGGCAGCCCCTCCTATCACAGACCTGAGGCGTAGGAGGGAAAATTGCTTTCATGGGTTGGACCCAGGGTCCCCCTGCTCTATGCAGCCTTCAGGACATGGTACCCTGCATCCCAGCTGCTTCAGCTCCAGCCATGGCTAAAAGGGGCCAAGGTACAAGCTCAGGCCATTGCTTCAGAGGTTGCAAGCCCCGAGTGTTGGCAGCTTATGTGTGGTGTTGAGCCTGTGGGTGCACAAGAAGCCCAAAGAACTCAGGTTTGGAAACCTCCACCTAGAATTTTAGAGGGTATATAGGGACACCTTGATGTCCAGGCAGAACTTTGCTGTAGTTTATACATTTTAGCATACATTGGTTCACTTTGTTTAATTTAGTTTCTCAAATTTATTTAAATATGAAAACTTTTCTTAGAGGAACACTTTAAAAATATTATCGCTCTAAACATAGATATACAGTTTAACTAAATATTCTATTGGAGAGAGAGTCTAAGAGGAAAAATCAAGGAATAACCCTGGAAATTTATTTGGCACAATTTTGATGGAATGAGGAAGGGCCAAGAGGCAATGGTGGAGAAAATAACTGTCAATTAAATATGCAGGATGGTCCTAAAGAGAAGTGCTTTCAAATGCCAATGAAAAATCATTCTTCTAAAGCAAAATATGATAGTTTTGTCAAGATTTTTAAATCAACAATTTATCAATCAGACAAGAAGCATTTGCAAAGTGAGCACCTGTTTCACATATGTTGTAGATATCCTATGTGCAGCCTATGCCCATGCGCCTCCCAGGCCCACCCTCTACCCTTTGCTGTGCTCTGATCACTGTCTCAAGAGATTGACCTGTGTATACCATATCAGTGGTCTTCCTCTTGTTCTGACTTTGAGTTGGATTTGTTGCATGTGGAGAGCACGGCACAGGAGATTAGAATGGCTGACTTTGTATCACTACTCTCCCAGCTCTCCCACCTCAGCTTATTAAGGCTGGGTGTGTCCCCTGCTGAAGGTCACAGGCCTATCCACATAACTTTCTTTCTGAGTCCAAGTTCTGATAAGCACACCATCCCCTTCGCCCCCTCAGGCCCAGGAGTGATGACAACACCTGTCTGTAACCTGCCCTTGGTCATGTAGTAAACCTTGTGTGAAACCCCTTAACAATGACCTCATCTTGGTTAAAAAAAAAAAAAAAGTCCCTTTCCTTAACTTACCTCAATTTGAGTATTTCATGAATTTTCTGCCAAGTTCTCAACAAATATACTCTGGGAAATTGAAATAAACTTTAAAAAAAAAAAAAAAACAGTGTAAAAGACATTGTCCCACCTTTAGGGAGACTTACGACCTTATTGAAGAAGGTAGTATTATGTAAAATGATCACAGAGGGATAAAATATTAGCACATACGACACCCACTACACCAGAAGAGAGATACTACAGAGCATGGGTTTTAACTTCTTCTTTTTTATTTTTTGACAGCTTTATTGAGTTATAATCTAAACTGATAATAATTTGATAAGTTCCAACAGTAGATATATACCAGTGACACCATCAAAAACATCAAGATAATACAACTAATCCATCACCTCCAAAAGTTTTCTTTTTTTAATTTTTATTTTTAAGTTATTTTCCATTTAATTTTTATTTTAGATTCAAGGGGTACAGGTACAGGTTTTTTAAATGGGTATATTATATGATGCTGAGGTTTGGGGCTTTCCACTCATTCTTGACTCACGGACACAGTGAACATAGTAACTAATAAAAAGTTTTACAGACCTTGTGCCCCTACCTCACTACCTCCTTTTTGAAGTCCCTTGTGTCTGTTGTTCCTTCTCCGTATGTCTATTGTGTACTGGAAATTTAGCTCCCACTTTAGGGGTGGAGAACATGATATTTGGTTTTCTGTTTCTGCATTAATTTATTTAGTATGATAGGCCTCCCAGATGTATCGAGTGTTGCTGCAAAGAACATGATTTTATTTTTTATGGCTGTATAGTATTCCATGGTGTGTATATATACCATATTTCCTTTATCCAGTCTACGATTGGTGGGCATCTAAGTCGATTATATGCCTTTGTTCTTAATAGTGTTGTGATAAATATATGAGTGCAGTGTCTTTTTGGTAGAATGATTTATTTTCCTTTGAGTATGTACCCATTAATGGAATTGCTGGGTTGAAATGGTACTTTCTCTTTTCTTTTCTTTTGCAGAATCCCCAAACTGCTTTCCAGTAGTGGCTCAATTAATTTTAAATTCCCACCAACAGTGTATAAGTGTTCTTCTTTCCTCTGCAGCCTCACCGAATGAATTGGTTTATTTTTTTGACTTTTTCAAGTATACCCATTTTGACTGGTGTGCAGTGAGTATCTCATTGTAGTTTTGATTTGCATTTCTCCGATGATACATGATGTTGAGCATTTTTTATTGGTGCATTGGCTGCTTGTATGTCTTCTTTTGAGAAGTATATGTTAGTGTGGCTTTTGTACCACTTTAATGCGGTTCTAAGTTTTCTGATTGTTGAATTACAATTTATTATAGATTCTGGATATTAGTTCTGTTGGATGCATAAACATGTGCAATATTTTCTCCCATTCTGTAGGTTATATACTACTCTTCTTGATAAGCTAGATTTAGTATGCAGAGAACCTTACTAGTTAATTAGCATCACTTGCCAATTTTTGTTTTTGTTGCCATAGTTGTTGGGGGCCCTGGCTAGAGTCATGGGTTTGCCAAGGATTATATGTGCCAAAAGGCTATTTCCTACGTTTACTACTGTAATTTTTATAGTTTAAGGTCTAAAATTTAAGTCTTTAATCCATCTTGTTAATTTTTGTATATGGTGATAGGTAAGTGTTCAGTTCCATTCTTCTGCATATGGTTAGCCAGTTTACCCAGCACTATTTTTTGAATAGCGAATCTTTTTCCATTGCTTATTTTTGTAGACTTTGTTAAAGATCAGTTGGTGGTTGTTCCATTGGTCTATGTATCTATTTTTGTACCAGTACCAGGCTGTTTTGGTTACTGCAGCACTGTAGTATAGTTTGAAGTCAGGCACTGTGATGCCTCTGAATTTGTTCTTTTTTGCTTAGGATTGCTTTGACTATTCAGGCTCTTTTTTGGTACCAAATGAATTTTAGATTAGTTTTTTCTAATTCTGCTGAAAAAATGACATGGTAGTTTGATAGGAATAGCATTGAATCTGTAGATTGCTTTGGACAGTATGGCTATTTATATATATATATATATATATTTTATTGCATTTTAGGTTTGGGGTACATGTGAAGAACATGCAAGATTGTTGCATAGGTACACACATGGCAATGCGATTTGCTGCCTTCCTCCCCATCACCTGATATCTGGCATTTCTCCCCATGCTATCCCTCCCCAACTCCCCATCCCCCACTGTCCCTCCCTTCCCAACAGACCCAGTGTTGACAATGTTTTGGCCTTGGTTAGCATATTGCTAATCCACCTGCCTCAGCC
>JAZHEH010000798.1:0-11334 GCA_036589455.1 Ateles fusciceps | reverse complement strand
GCTGTCAGTTTATTCATAAAACCTTCACTAATTACTAATGAGGCCAATAAATTTGATACTGGGATGCTTTGCACAGTAACCGCTACCAAGCCAAAAAAAAAAAAAAAAAAACATATATTTTCCAATGCACAACTTCCAGAAAAGTGTGATGTAGCCAGCAATGTCCATTAACAGCCAGCAGCTCTGCAGCCTTTCCACCCCAACTTTGTGAACTATGGGATGGAGAGGCCACCACAAGATGTTTAAGTGGTGCACCGGGGATTCACGATTCCACTGGGTTTCAATGGGCTTTGGGCCCCACCCATGTGACAACAAAAATTGTATTCTTCAAGAAGGGCATTCTGTAGGGCTTTGGTGTGACTTTAACAGTCAAAAAGCAATGTAGAAAAAAAGCTTTAGGAATTTTGGTTTTCTAGAAATAATAAAGCACGGTTCCATTGGTTCTTCTGAGAGTAGCTGACTTGAAATACCTCATGATTTTATAATTCAGAATAATTTAACAGTCATCATTCTCAAATATCTCTTTTCCTCTTGGCACTCTACAAAGATATTAATTCATGATTATTGAGGCTGCAGGCTTCACTGGACACTCACTGTGGATAATGCCGTGTCAGAATCTCCATTTGAATCCTCCTTCATGCTTTTGCATCATGACTTTGCCTGATGTTAACCGCTGCCACAAGAAGGAGCAATCGAGATCTGTTAATACATGTAGTAAGGTCTTTGTTGAAGACAGTGCAAGTCCACCATTTAATACCTTCACATAGAAAATGAAGTTATTTACTATATTTCTCTTTTTAACTTGGACACTATCATTTAGAAATGAGTATCCACCTCATCAGTCAAATATCTGAGAGTCTTCAGTACTTCTGGATTCTAATGCTTCTGACTCCCTCCCCACCCAAGGACTTTAACATTGTGTCCAGATTTAAATTTCCCCTGGCTCTGGTATTTATTTCCTTACAGTAAGTCGATTTGATTTTACATACATTTGAAAACCATCTCTTACGCTTTGTGGCATTAAGTAAATACATATTTTCTAATGAATATTTATTTTGTTTTTCCCTTGTAACTACGGCTGATTGAATTAGTTTCCAACTAACTTCTACGTTCCTTTTAACACTTGGGAATTAACTTAACATCGAGGACTTAAAATTAGACTCTATTTATGTTGGAAAGCAAAACCACACCTGAGTAGGTTAAGGAACTTGAAGAAAATCAATAAAGCTTGAAGATTGCTAGTCATTAAGCTTACATTTAAAGTTACACTTAGCCCACAGGGAATGTGGGGAAGGCAGGAGGTTTAGGTGTTCTGATTCACAGCAAAAAAATTCTCTTTGTTTGCTATATTTCTTTCTTTGTGCCACTGTCAGTTTTAGAGGATTACATAAAATTTTGGAGTGACTAAATGTCTGTGATTTTAGATGGTTTTTCAAGCTCAGCCTTTCTGATTTTAGAGTTTCTTAAGCGTGATTGGCAGCTTAAGAGTGAAGTAGTACCAACTAGGACTACTTTAGGAGTAAGCCAACTTGCCAAATATTTGCTCATGACTAATGTGATTATGCCTGATCTCTGCAGATAACAATAATTAACAGAAATTGCTACTCCGATTATATTCTGACCAGCATCCCTGGGTTTCCAGTAATTATTTGTATTGAACAGGCAGGATATTGCGCTGCAGGTACACATGGCCGATGAAATTCATATTCATATGAGTTTTGAAGAAAAATCCACAGTAGAAAGGTATAACAATGTGTCTCCATATAGAAAGCTAGGGTATGTGTGTCTTTGGGTTTTGCAGTGGAGAGAGGAGCAGGCTGGTCATTTAAGGTTTAGTGTCTCCCTCTGCCTCCAACGTGCTACAAGAAAATATGTTAAATCTTACTGAGCCAAGCACAGTTCTAAAGGTATACCATGCTCTTAGACAAGAGGGATGAGTAGGGCAAAGGTCGTCCCTAAGTTGATTTATAAATTCAATAAATTAGCAGATCAAATTCTTTCATATTGTTTCCTATAGCTATAAAACTTAATTATAACATACGTTCGTAAGAACAAGTAGGCAAGAATAGCCACAAAAATCCTGGAAGAGTGAAGGCTAGTGGGGATGGTGGATAGTCCTTTCAGATAATAAAGTTAATTATAAAACCTTTAAGATAGTGTAGTGTTAATGAATGAACAAACATATCAATAGAAAATAAAAAATCCAAAACTAGATGTAATTTCATATGAAAATATAGTGCACAATACAGGCAGTATCTGAAATCAGTAGGGGAAAAATGATTAGTTAGTAAGTTTTGTTGGATCACCACATAATTAAGATTGAATCTATCCTTTATATTGGGATCTAAGATATATTCCAAATGAATCAAGTATTTAAATGTTAAAAACTTGAACGAATCTTATACAGACTAGGAGAAAAAAACATGGGTGAATTCTTCATAATCGAGGACTGAGAAAATTTTTTAACTATGACGCAAAATCTAAATTCATTAAGAAAAAGGATTTATATATTTGACAACGGTAAAATGAAAGCAAACTACACGGCAAAAATAACCACAAGGAATCCAAAAAGAGATAATAAATGACAAAGAAGGCTTGCAACTTTATCCAAAAGGGTTACTAACCCTAATTATGCCTAATATATCAAAACTTTCTAAAAATAGAAAAAAAGATCAAGAAAAACCTCATAAGAGACTCTAAGAGCAAGTTCAGAGAAAATAAATGTCCCTTAAACATATGAAAAGATCTTCAGCCTCACTCATGAGATATGAAAATTAAAACTACACAGATAACACTTCACAATCACATCACCAAAATTCCAAAAAGCTTGACAACATACTCTTAAGAAGTCTATAAAAAGGCATTCTTAGAAATCACTGGTGGGAATACCAAAGGTAAAAACCAATGTGAAAGGTAAATTGTCAATATCTAGCAAATTTCTATGCACTTCTACTCTTTCAATTGGCAATCCAACTTCTAAGACTCTATCTAGATGGTACATTGGCAAAAATGTAAGACAACTACATAAATTATCTTGTAAAGTAGAGATATCTGATTAACAAAGTAGAGATGAGTAGAGATATCTGATCAACAAAATTGAAAATCACCTAAATACCTTTTAACAGAAGAGTGGTTGAATAAACTGTGGTCCATCCACACAATGAAAAACCATGCATCTCTAAAGAGGATGTGAAGATATTTCATAAACTGCTGTGGAATAATCTCCAGGGTATATTACTGAGTCAAAAGGCAATGTGGAAAAAGTATTTCTAGTTTATCACCATTCATCTAAGAAGAGGCTGTGATATGGATCTATGACTACCTGCTTTAAAAAAAAAAAAAAAGAATAAACCAAAACAAACAAACAAACAAAAAATTAATGTTTATCTGTAAATAGCATGAAGAAACAGAACGGCAGGCATCAAAGAGAAAAATTCCATTTCTCAGGTTTATAACTTTGACTGGAATTCTGTAAAATGTTTATAGAATTGTTAAACAAAATTAAATTTTTTTAAATAAAAGATGAATAAAACAAGTAAGTATAACTTTATATTGAGTTGGTGTCATAACCTTCATGGTGATATAATACAAAGTATTTTTGATGATTTTAAAAGAAATAATTTGAATGGATGCAAAACAAACACAGTTCACTAAAATCCTTGTGGTCTTATATTTGAACCCATGATGATTTTAACTTTAAATAATATTTCCTATCTTTGCTCACTGAAGAAAACCAGAAATAAAGACAAAGTAAATTGTAATGAACATTCCAGTGCTCAGATTGTAGTCTCTAATACTTTCCATAAAAAAGAAGAAAGGTTCTTGATTTCAGGTCTAGAGCAAAAAGCTATAAGGTGTGCTGGACATTTTTTTCATACCTGAAGCAAAGAATGTCTTAAAACCCATCGAGGGCTCACCAAAAGAATGGAAAACCACCTTGAAGAAGTTTCCACTGGTCCATAAAAGCACAACTAATTCAATGGTTTGAATCACTTCAAATACTAATAAATCTATGAGTTCAAAGTTATACACAAGAAAAAAAATATCCTCAGTTGACAATTTTGGATGATTCTGTGTAACCAAATCAAATTTTGATATCTGACAATTAAAGGGAAGTAGTCAAACAGTTATCCTGCCTTTCCTATACAAGATAAATTTCTGGATAAGAAAGAAAACAGTTGATGAGGGAAAAGTTTTGTTTAGAGATATGTTCCAGCTAGTAAATGAAGAAGGGATGACCAAGCGTAAAGGCACTATTATGCAAGCCCTGATGAAACAATGGATCTAGGAAACGGTAACAATAGCTCCTAGCATCATAAAATGAGAATCAACTTCATCTTATGTACCTGGTGACAGAAATACACATCACCTCCTTGAAACTAGTCTTGGAAAAAAAAAAACTGGTTTCATAGTGCCCCTAATCTCTTACAAATTAACAGGAAATACAGACAACAGGTGGAACGTGTAATGTGCAAATTAATGAGAATATTGGAAATTCTATAAAATAAATGATATAATTTATTCAAAAAATAAACTACAGTAGGGGAATATGAGAACAAAAGCATCTATGGATTAAAACAGGGGGTGTGCAAGCTATGGTCAATAGGTCAAATTTTGGCCACCATGTTGTTTTTGTAAATAAAGATTTTTTGGAACATAGCCAAGTCCATTCATTTATGCATTGTCTATGGCTTTTTTTTGTATTATAGTGACAGAGTTGAGTAGTTGCAGCAGAGATCGTATGGCCCCTAAGGACTGAGATACATATTATCTAGGACCTACCAGAAAATATTTGCCAACCAATTGACTAAGGAGACTTAAGAGACCTATGAAGCAATTGGAATGTACGGACCTTATTTGATTATGAGATTAAACAAATAATCAAAAAATTAAAAATAAAGCAGTCAAAGAAAAAGGTTTAGGAAAAATTGTTAGAACGTCATTCAAGAGAATGAAAATAGTAAAAAACAGAGGGAAATAACAGACAATGAGATTAAGAGACAGGGAGTACGTGGTAGCACTGTGTATTAGTCGATTGTCGTGCTTGTAGAGAAGAAATACCCAAGACTGGATAACTTATAAAGGAAAGAGGTTGACTTTGACTCATAGTTTCACATGACTTGGAAGGCCTGGCGAAAATTACAATCATGGCAGAAGGGAAACCCGATTGGTCCTTCATCACAAGGCAGCAGGAGGAGAAATGCCAAACAAAAGAGGGGAAAAGCCTCTTATAAAACCATCAGATCTTGTGAGAATTCAATCACTATCAGGAGAATCATGTGAGGGTAACCACCCCTGTGATTAAATTACCTCCCATCAAGTACCTCCCACAACACGTAGAGATTATGGGAACTACAATTCAAAATGAGTCTGGGTAGGGACACAGCCAAACCATGTCACAGTGTGACTGTGCCAGGAAGGTAGCGGGGGGGACAGATCTAAAATATCTCAGTAGATTAGTGACTAGACACCCATGCGTCGCCTAAGTGTGAGCACTGTTAGTGGAGCAATAGAGACTCAAAGTGTGCAAGTACTAGTCCGGCGAAGCTACCGCATTGGAAAAGAGGAAATACAGACTGCTCCTGTTAGGGTTGAGGCAAGGCTGAGAAGGAGACAGAGCATCTGTAGCTGGAATGGAGGAATCCCCCTAAGACTAAGAGGGACTTGAGACAAATGAATATTACATTCGGTAAACTGATTTTACAGTACATATTATAAGCCTTGAAGCAGGAGAATGTTTCCTACTTTGGTTGTGCCAAAGTCACAACCAGTCAAAACACACACACACACAAACACTTTTGAATTTCAATCTTTCAATCACTTTGAGTATCAAAAATAGGCCCTGTCAAAGTATCTGAAGTGGACACGGGAGCCAGTTCCTGACACAGACACCTAGTACATAGAAGGTTGGTAAATTTGAATTGGAAGCCTAAGTGATATAATTTAGATATTTGTCTTCAATAAAGCTACATGTTGAAATTTAATCCCAAATGTTGGAGATGGGGCACTGGTGGGGAAGTACTTGGGACATAGTAGCAGATCCCTCATAAATAGCTCGATGCTGTCTCTTGCAGTAATGAATGAGTTCTTGCTCTATTGGTTTCCACAAGATCTAATGGTTAAAAAGAGCCTGGCATCCGGGCACAGTGGTCACGCCTGTAAGCCCAACAGTTGAGGCACTGCGGTGGCAGATCAGGAGGTCAGGAATTCGAGACCAATCTGGCCAACACAGTGAAACCCCGTCTCCACTAAAAATACAAAAAATTATCTGGGTGTGGTGGTGTGCACCTGTAATCCCAGATACCCGGAAGGCTCAGGCAGGAGAATCTCATGAACCCGGGAGGTGGAGGTTGCAGGGAGCCGAGATTATGCCATTACACTCCAGCTCGGGTGCATGAGAGACCTCCGTCTCAAAAGCAAACGAACAAAACGCGAGGAGCCTTGGCATCTTTCTCAACCTCTCTCTCACCATGTGATGCCTGCCCCCCTCTTCCCCTTCCACCATGAGTAGAAGCTTCCTGACACCCTCACCAGAAGCCAGTGTTGGTGCAACACTCCTTGTACAGCCTACCAGGACTAGAAGTCACGTAACCCTTTTTGCTTTATAAATTACCCAGCCTCAGCTGTCTCTTTAAAGAAATGTAAACAAATGAAGATACCGAGAAAATGCCGTACTCTCTACACATGTAAGGAATAAACAACCTATTTGACACCATTTGAACAAAGACTTCATACAGTGAACAGTCCCTCTAGTTAAACCTTGTGAACTTCAAAATCACAGAGATGGGTACATCTTCAAGCTTTTTTTTTATCCCCTCCAGGGACATCTGTATCTTCCCTTTAGACCATCACCAGTAGAGACCTCTGTTTGCATCCCAGCCTTCTTCCTCTACTATCCTGAGCCAAAGTGCAGCCCAGTAAGGGTCCCAGAACCCCTTTCTACCCTACAGAAAGCTAAAATAGAAATCCAAGTTGGCAAATCTAATGGCTCTGCTTTCATGATTTGGGATCCCTCTTTAACATTGCCTTTGATGGGCGTCTTTCTGTCAGCATCTACAATATCACTTTCTCTAATTAACTGATGTTTCCTTTGAGCTCTCTTCCGGTAGAGGAAAATCAGTTTCTAATTCCAAAGGGCTGTCATTGTTTGATGAATTGGAAAACAGCTATAAGCCACAAGGGTTTGGAAAAGAAGTAATAAAATCAAAAGGATTACATCCCTTTAGCATGGTTCCATTCCAGAGTCCTTCCTACAGGGATTTCTCCGAATAAGGAGTAGAAGTATTGGGGGTAGGAGGCATAGAGAGGGGAAGGAAAAGGTTAATAATGGTAGCAGCTTCTGGACCAAGGTTTGGCCTGGAGAGGTAGGGCCTCAATAATAAAACAAGTGATTTTCCCTTTGTAGTGTGGTACCTCTGGAGCAGAGTTGTGACCCAAACACTAGAATTCAAATCCGCACTCTTTGCCACATATCTGCACACAAGCTCTTAACCTCACTGTTTCTTTGCCTCGATGAAATCTTGGGAAAGATATTGATAAATAACCTAGTTGATGTAAAGTACTTGACATCAGATAGACGCACAATAGATATTATCTCACTGCTCTCTGATTGAGTAGGCCCTTTACCCAAGCAAGCCTTGCTAGGACCTTCCTTTTAATACACACGGCATGCCAAGTCATTAAAGTATCACATCCAATACAAACCAAATTCATACCTTAGTTATCCAGAGTTCCCAGTCTCAACGTACATAACGGGAGTGCAGCAGCAGTGGCTTCCAATCCATTACAAGGCATCATCTACATTTGGGCTTAAAACACCACTTAAACAACTTTTTCCTTACCCTACAAATCTCTTGTCTCATCTTTTGAGTAAGAATTGTAGACTACTGCAAGGAATCCTAACATATACTAACTGCCCAAAAGACATAAGGAAAAACTCCCACCTGCATAAGCTACAGATGGCTTTGGGAATGTTTTATGATCATCCGGGGACGAATTAGAAATTTCTTCTTCACCTTGTAGGGTTCTTACAGTTCAATAACTTGTGTGGCAAAATCAAACTTCACTCTCTCATTCATCAGGCTAAAAATGTCTATCACATAATTTTCGACAGCACTGGAGGCATGGAGCAGAGTTTCAATCAGATTCCTGCCAGCATTTCCTTAGGGGTGGACCCTATACTAGTGTAAAGGGTTTGAGCAATACACACCAGAGGCACAAGTATGTTCAGTCCCCTGGGGAAGGGTGCTTTTGCTGTGCAGAATGAATATGTCATCCACAAATATAACATGAAAACTTTAGCCTACGCCTTTAAAAACATCCCTTCCTCCAGCATCAAGTTTTCAGTTCTGGAGTTAATACTATTACTACTTCTCAAGTCATCTGCCAACTGCCCAATCATAAAGTTTGTGTTTTTCTCCACATTAGAAATTACTTGTCCATTCCCTTCACCAGAACAATTGACCATATGGCATACTTTTAGAGCCAGGAGGCTCCCAAACTCTGCCATAGGGTAGGGGTGTGGTGTCTGACTATTACTTCCATTTTAACCTGGCCTTGTTTGCCTACACCAAAACCTAGATTCAGATGGTCACTCTTCAGATCAGAATGAAAGTCACACATTCCCTCTCCCATGCTTCTACTGGAAACCTGTGATCAGCCTCACAGGTGTATGAAGAACTAACAAGTCAGTTCGCTTGCTTTCTGTACTTAGAACAATCGCCTATCGCTCATTTATTAAATTGTTTATTTAATTTTTAAATTCAATTAACATTCAGCCTCATTTAGCATATTTTTTGAGAGGTACCCAATGGAAGCACTGTTTTTTCTGTATATTATTTCCTGAGACACTTTGAGGTTAGTAATAACCTTGGGATACAAATTAGGAAGTTAGGACTTCAATTCTAGTTATCCTTTGCTGTGTTACTCTTTTGTTTAACCTGCAGTCACATAAGTATGAACTCAAGCTACTCAAAGAACCATTGTGCAAAGCAGCATATCACTATTTCACTGTGGAACAAAAGTTCCTCAGAGGACATTGAGCCTATTTTCCTCCATTTCTCCCATAACTGTGATGATTCCCTACTATTATCCAGCTAGCTTAGGCCCCAGGTTATCTACTCCACAAACACATTCATTTTGATTTCTCCATTTTTTAGTTATTAATTTTGCTTAGTCTTATAAGTGCAATGGGGTGTGTCTTCAAGTTTTTTATGAAAAATATACATATGTTTTTAGATTTTTTGAAACCTTCTCATATCTGAAAATGTCTTTTGGCTATGTTACACATTGACAGAAAATTTGGTTTTAATTTGAAATTCTTGGATGAAAAGAAATTCTTCCCTTAATCCTCTGCAGACACTGTTCTATTGTATTCTAAATTTATTGATGTGAAATAATGATTTTACCCAGGGGCTCTCAGACCTTTAACCATAGATTGAAGACTGCTTTGTAGGCTTCCCTGCTTTTGAGGTTTTGAGTCTCAGACTGGCTTTCTTGCTCCTAGCTTGCAGAACAGCCTATTATTGGACTTTACCTTATGATCATGTAAGTGATTACTCCTTCATGAACTCCCCTTCTGTATATCTATAATGTCTATCCCTCTAAATAAGCCCTAACTAATAAAGGTTATGCATTGCTTTATAGACACAATTCTATCGCACACTTAATAGACTATAGTGTTGTAAAAAAACATCTTATATATGCACTGGAAAGCCACAAAAGTTTTCTGAGACTCACTTTATTGTGATATTCACTTTCTATTGGGGAAAAAAATTGCAATATGTTTAAGATATGCCTGTATATAAATATAATTCTTCCTTAAAAAGGAATGAAATTTTGACACATTAACATGGATAAAACTTGGGAACATTATGTAAGTGGTATAAACAAAGGACAGGAACCCAAAATACCGTATTATCCAATTATATATGAGATATCCAGAGTTAGTGGTCAAACTCATGGAAACATAGAGTAGAATAGTGACTGCTAGAGACTGAAGGGACAGGGTAACAGGATTAAATGGGCACACAGTTTCAGTTTTGCAACGGAAAAAGTTCTGGAGATGTCTTACACGACAGATGTCAATGTGCTTCGTATTATGAACCACACCTTTAAAAATAAAGTAGTGAGAATTTATGTTATGTATACTTTAACCCTAACACACAAAAAATAATAATTTTAAGATGAAATGAATCTGACACAGGGCTCTTACATGGATGAACCTTGAAGGCATTATGCTATGTGAAGTAAGCCAAACACACAAAAAATGGCTCTTGCATGATTACCACTTACATGACATATGTAGAATAGACAAAGTCATACCGACAGAACATAGAATAGTGTTTTCTGGGGACTGGAGGAGGGGAGGATGGGAGTTATCATTTAATCGAGTTGGGGAAGAAGAAAAAGTTTTGGAGATGGATGGCAGTGATGATGGCACAACAGTATGAATGTACTTAATGCCACAGAACTGGACACTTGAAAATGGTTAAGATGGTACATTTAATGCTATGTATATTTTGCCACAATAAGAAAAGAAGAAACAAAAGAAATAGAATATACTGCCAGCATTTAATAATCAACAGATTTAACATAAACGAAAATAGACTATCTGATAAGAGCGTGCCCGTATTCAAAGATAGTGACAACCGAACTGAAGAGTGGCTACCAGACTTGGACAGGAATCATGATTTTTTTAGCATCTTCATTTCAGTTCCTCTCTGCCATACTTGACTCAACATATTGCCTGCCTAGCCCCTGGAGTCATATGAGTTTATGGCACTGATACAGAAAGATGTAAGTAGGAGGCAATAACTTTGACTGTTTGACCACATGGAGTCAGCCTCCTTGCTGGAAATTGACAGTGACAGCTCAGATGTTTTCAAATTTGGTCAAACCTAGTGTAAGAGTGAAAAAGCAGGGCAGTGAAGGCACTATAAAGAGTCTTCTTACCTTTTATTAAGTAGTCACATCCTGAGGCCAAACTGGGATAGTTTTTCAAAGCAGTTTTCTTTGCTTTGTGGTTAGTGGCAATTCTCATCAGATTGTGTCTTGCTGTTACAAGTTATTGTCTTCCTGTGTATATGGCTGTGAGTTTTGTGTCTGCAATTGACATTTTAAATGTGTATTTTTCTTGCATATTTCAATTCATTTTTACTATCAATTGAGGACATCTGGATATTATTTCTGTCACCCAAATATGTACCATACCTCTAGTTTTATGTCATAGATAATGTTTACAAGATCCTTTTAGACCTTTATTTAGCATTACAATAGTCTTTTGAACAGGATGGGAGAGGGGGAAGAGCCCAGGAGCAATTTCTCAGAGGCCTC